>JALPQI010013457.1:0-30578 GCA_025490895.1 Thaumatotibia leucotreta | reverse complement strand
CCGTAGGACTCTCAGCTCTGGCTTGCCTTAACTGGCCGTCCAGAGAGGAGTCGTCAGAGCTATATGCTCCAGGGGTGGAAGTGTAAATTTGCATAAGTCGCGAGTTGGTGCAGCGGCTGTCAAGCCACTGCGCAGAAAGCGGTGTACACCTCTCTACACTCCTGAGCCGCCTACACCGGTGTTGCCCCTGGCTGTCTCTTGTGACGGCATTTACGGGGGCCCATCTAGTCGGCGGCGAGTCACCGCCTGCCTCGATAGCAAAAGTAATCATTGTTATGGCAGGTGTCCGGACCTCTTTTCTATAGCTCCATCTCTGATCCATCCATCCTCCATCACCATAGCCCATTAATCTTTTCCATTCCTTCTCAATAGTCTCTATACGCCTGCTGGGACCGATTCACGGATATCTATTTTTGTGCCCGTGAATGGGTTGCAGCAGGTGTAAAACACAGCAAATTTCTCCAAAGGGCCTCTACGTGTTGGATCTGTATCCCCGCGCAAGCCTATCAAAAGACCGGGATTTATAGACCCGTGATGAAAAAGAGATACAAACATAATAATAATAATAAAAAAAAAAAAAAAAAATTGACGCTGTCAACGTCAGACGTGTTTTTTAGAAAATTTTCTGTTATTTTGATAAAAAATGTATTTATTGGCTGATATACTCCATCTTTGTACAATTTTAGCGGTAGAAGTGATACCGCTAATGACTAATCATGTACCGACTCGCTAATATACATCGAGAGAAAACATAACAGAAAATCATGCAAACTAGAAGCAAAACACGGAGTCAAGCGTCCACACTATCCGCACGCCCACCACCATCGTCCGCCTCGTCCTCCTCCTCCTATTCGGAATCGTCGTCGGGTGAAGAATTCGCCACTGCACCCGACACCAGCGAGTCGAGCGACGAGCGCGGACCGCCGCCGCCGCCGCCACGACCACCTGCGCGACGCGGACGGCCACCGCTGCCGGCACGCTTGGGGCCCGCGGGACATCCTGCCCCGCCCACGGCTCCCGCTGCCGGTGGTGTAGTGCGACGCATGCAATGGTCTCAATCCATGAACGAGAACGTCATGCGCGCCTACTATGGGGCTACAGAGGGAGAAACTAATCTATCCGCGTATCGTGTCCGGATGCTTCCTCTGTTTCAGGCCCTTGAACCAACCATAAATGTGACTGCGCAGCGATTATCGGATCAAGTGCGAGTCATCCAACGATTAAAGCGGCTGGATGACTCGACACTTGATCGGCTTCGCCTGGAGGCTCTCCCTGTTCGTGCGGCCTCCGCTTCGGCGCGGGACCCGCCCGCCATGTTGCCGGATCCGGTGCCGGCACCCGACCTGGCACCGGGGGCACCGCGGGTTGATCCCAGTGCCGACGGGGATGACGTTACGAACCTGAGTGTGAGTACTTCAGACAATGAGCAATTGAGGAGGACTCTGGAAGAGGCGATTGTGCAGCATCGCTTCACACCCGACTCTAGGCCACGATTACCACGTTTGCCCATGAATAGGCGCAATCTAGCGTTGATGGGAGCCCTGAACGCTTTACTGGAGCCGTATATACGATCCAGTAAAGATTTGGAAGATACGCACTCGATCATGTACTGCGGGGCCATCGCGGCGTGCCGTGTTGCTCGAGTCAAGTTTCCGGACTCTGACCGTGCACCTAGGACCGCCGGAGGTGACCCCGCATGGCAGGTGCGGATCGAGCGTCGTATCGACTCGTTTAGGACTCTCATTGCAAAGCTGATCTGCTTCAGGGGGGGTAACAACCGCCCCCGAGTAATGCGCTTTGTGAACCAGGCGTTCGCGGGAACGGGTATTGCACCCCGCGACTACATGGCCAACCTCACAGAGCGCATCGACTTTCTGAAGCAGAAGGTTTATGCATGGGCAAACCGTATTCGCCGCTACAGAGAGCGTGTGAACCGATTCCAGCAGAATCGCCTTTTCCAGAGTGACCAAAGGAAGGTTTACCGAAAGTGGGAGGAAACCGACTGCCGTGTGTCCGACGCGCGGTTGCCGGATGCTACTGCTATGAGTGATTTCTGGCGTAGTATCTGGTCAGCGCCCGTCGGACACACCGAGAGTGAATGGATGACCGTTGTCGAACGTGAATGCGAGACCATCGAACCTATGGGGGCAGTCACCATCAGCCCCGATGACGTAAGTTGTGCTATCCGCACGACTCAGAACTGGAAAAGTCCTGGGCCGGATGGATTACACAACTTCTGGCTAAAATGGTTTCGATGCTCGCACTCACGATTGGCAACGCAATTCCAACAAGCCCTCGAGCGCGGTTCCCTGCCACCTTCCTTAACAACTGGAGTAACCTTCCTGCTCTACAAGTCCGGTAGTACCACGGAAGCGAAGAACTACCGACCCATCACGTGCTTGCCCACAATGTACAAGCTCCTTACATCCATTTTGAGAGTTAAAATTAACACGCACATTGTTGCGAACAAAGTTTTGGCTCCTGCTCAAAATGGATGTAGGGTTGGGTCCCGTGGTACTAAAGAGCTCCTCCTCATTGACATGACCATTTGCCAGCAAGTTCGGCGTAACAAAGGGGCCCTCTCCACTGCTTGGATTGACTATAAGAAGGCCGATGATTCGGTGCCTCATTCATGGTTGGAAAGGGTCTTGGAGCTGTATAAAGTTAATGCAACTTTAAGATCCTTTCTTGGCGCGTGTATGAGGCAGTGGACCACAGTCCTTCGTCAACCAGGAGGCGAGGATGGCCCCTCTGGTCCGCAGGACTTAATAAGGATCGAGCGAGGAATATTCCAGGGTGACAGTCTGAGTCCCTTATGGTTCTGCCTAGCTCTGAATCCGCTCAGCACCCTGCTGAAGGATTCAGGACTAGGTTGCCGGCTTCGGAGAGAGGGTGAAGTCATTTCTCACCTTCTGTACATGGATGATCTCAAATTATTTGCGCCAAATAGCCAAGACTTGTTGGAGCTACTGCGAACCACAGAAGTTTTCAGTAGTGCCATCAAAATGGAGTTTGGTGTCGATAAGTGTGCGGTTATGCATGTGCAGCGGGGGAAAGTAGTAAATTCAACAAATTTACAGCTTTCTGAGACAATGTCGTTCAGATCTATCTCGGAAGCAGAAACCTATAAATACCTTGGTATGTCACAGTCTTTGGGTATTGAAGATATGGGAATTAGACAGGCGGTGAAGGAGCGCTTTTTCAGCCGGCTCACAAAAGTACTTAACAGTCTTTTGTCAGGAGGCAACAAAGTGCGCGCCTTCAACGCCTGGGTAATACCCATACTCACATACTCTTTTGGCATCAGTCTTTGGGTATTGAAGATATGGGAATTAGACAGGCGGTGAAGGAGCGCTTTTTCAGCCGGCTCACAAAAGTACTTAACAGTCTTTTGTCAGGAGGCAACAAAGTGCGCGCCTTCAACGCCTGGGTAATACCCATACTCACATACTCTTTTGGCATACTAAGGTGGACTCAGACCGAGCTGGACGCCCTGGATCGAAGGGTCCGTACACTGCTTACCACACATCGAATGTTACACCCGCGCTCATCAGTTATGAGATTGTACATCCCGCGTAAATGTGGAGGCCGCGGCTTCTTAAATGCCAAAGACCTCCACAACCGCGAGGTGTACAATCTTAGAAACTATTTTCTTAACAATGAGTGCGGGATGCATCGAGATGTGGTGGCAGTAGACCGGAACCTCACGCCGCTCTCCTTGGCAAAAGAGAACTGGCGCAGACCTGTGGTGCTAAGCACCGAGGACCGCAAGGCGGTATGGAAGAGCAAGGAGCTACACGGGCGGTTCTACAAAGCCCTCACGGGACCTGACGTAGATCTGCTCGCGTCGGTGAACTGGCTACGATTCGGGGACCTCTTCGGAGAAACCGAGGGTTTTGCCTGTGCAATTGCTGACGAGGTTATCATGACGAATAACTACCGGAAATATATCCTGAAGGATGGTACGGTCGACATTTGTCGGGCATGCCGCCGTCCCGGTGAGTCACTCAGGCATATTATTTCCGGTTGTTCTCAGATTGTTAACACCGAGTACTTGCACAGACACAACCTCGTAGCCAGGATTATACACCAGCAGCTTGCTCTTCAATACGGCCTCGTGGGCTTCGAAGTGTCTTACTATAAGTACACACCTGCTGCAGTTCTCGAAAATGGTCGTGCCACGCTCTATTGGGATCGATCTATCATCACGGACAGGACTATTGTAGCCAATAAGCCTGATATCGTGCTGATAGATCGATCGCAACGCCGGGCAATGCTCATCGATATCACCATCCCCCATGACGAGAACCTCGTGAAGGCCGAGAAGGACAAAGCCAGTAAGTACCTTGACTTGGCTCACGAGGTAACCGACATGTGGGACGTTGATTCGGCGATCATTGTGCCGATAGTTGTTTCTGCGAATGGTCTCATAGCGAAGAGCCTCGATCAACACCTCAAGAGGCTCTCGCTAGGTGGTTGGATCAAGGGTCAGATGCAGAAGGCGGTAATCCTGGACACGGCGCGCATAGTCCGGCGGTTCCTCTCCCTGTAGCCCTAACCACCGGCAGCTTGGGCCCGCTCCGCTGCCGGCGGCCCTCTAGGTTAGGTTTTTTATAATGTGTTTATATGTTTTGTATCTTTTTTGTATGTTGTATTGTATTTTACTTTTATAATCATATTGTAAAACACCTAACCCGAGACGCATAATAAATAAAGAGGAATAATAATAATTTCCTTAACCCAGGAGAGTGCGGTGAAAAAAAGTTAAACAAAAATAAACTCTAAATATATGGACATAACATCGTTGAGCTTGCCAATTGTGTTATGTGTAAATTTCAAATTTGACAAAAGAAGACTGTAAACATATGTCATTTGGATTGATTGTTGTATTTGTACCGATCTCGCTGATTAGGAACTTAATTAATTAATAGTCCATAAAACACCGAGTACGTGACAGTAACTTTATTTGATCTCAAACATTCCACAGATAACAACATATTTGTCTTAGTGTGGCCAGATGCCACACTCTTCCCCGCTTACATTACTTTTAAGAATTAATTATTCTAATAGTTGGCCACATTTGAGTAGCTGGTTGATGTGCCGCTTCCATACGTGGCCTTCAACCTCCACTTCATAAGTAACCCCTGGTACAATTACCCTTTTAATGATACCAAGGGACCATTTCTTTTTATTTTTACGGTGGTCTCTTGTCATTACCTTTTCCCCGGCCAAAAATATTTCTCCAGCAGTACTGCTTTTAAAAGATTGTTTTATTTGCTCTTTGTCTATGAGAGCGGATACTGGATGTGGTCTCACCAGTGAGAAGCGGCACCTCAACTCCCTGCCGAACATTAATTTGGCTGGACTTTGGGCAGTCGTTTTATGTATGGAATTTCGGTAATCAAAAAGAAATAGGTTGCATGCAAATTCGGGTGTTCGACCCCCTTCAACAATTTTAACGACATGTGACTTAAAAGATTCTACGAAACGTTCAGCCAGACCATTGGTAGGTGCATAATAGGGTGGGCTGAAGCTTTGTTTTACCCCTGAAATTTTACAAAAGTTTTTGAACTCTTCACTGGTCCAAGTGGGGCCATTATCTGTGACTAAGTGTAATGGGTAACCAAATCGTACATAAATACTTTTAAACATTTCAATTGTTTTGTTTGCTGTTATATTTGTCATAGCAAAAGCTTCAGGCCACTTAGAATATGCATCTATCACAACAAGATACATCTTTTTATATAAGGGTCCTAAAAAATCTGCATGAAGTCTGTGCCATACAGCTGGTGGCTGTGGCCATGGCGTTACTTTAATTTTTTCTGGTGATTTGTGGTTTTCTAGACAAATTTTACAATTTTTAGTTATATTACTTATGTCAATGTCTATGTTAGGCCACCAAAAATAGGAGCGTGCTATCTCTTTCATTCTAGTTATACCTAGATGTGAGGCATGTAGTTCTGCCATTATATTTTCAATTAAAGAAGGAGGTATGATGACCCTGTAACCCCACAAAACACAGTCTCTATCTAAAGTTATTTCATTTCTTCTTACAAAATAGCTGTCATATTGAGATCCCAAATTATTACTATCGGGCCATCCATCTCTACAAAATCGAATGATATTACACAATACTGTATCAGTTTTTGTCTCTTTTTGAATAGTTTCCCAATTCAAAGTTGTTAATTTAGACTTATTTATGTAATTTATTATGTTAATTTCAAAAGACTTCTCAAGAATGTCACAGTGTTTATTAGAGTCATTTTCTTTTGTTATAACCACCCGGGACAAATAATCAGCTGGGTTGTTTTTGGATTTTATATGTTCGATATGGTAGTCAAATCCACTTAAAAATATTGACCAATATTGCAGCCGTTTCGCTGCCATTTTAGGAATGCCATTTTTAGGGCCTAGTATTTTAGCTAAAGCTTCATTGTCAGTTTGTAAGATGAATTTTTGACCAAACAAGTATTCATAAAATTTTGCAACACCAAAAATGATGGCATAGGCCTCTTTTTCCAAAATTGGGTATTTGATTTGAGTATCATTTAATTTCCTACTAGCGAAAGCCACGGGTTTAATGACATTATCATTGTCTTTAACTGATAATACCGCAGCAACCCCACAGTCACTAGAGTCACAAGTTAAAATAATTTGTGAACTTTTCTTGAAATGTGATAGAGAGCATGTATTGGCTAAAGCTGTTTTGATATTTTTGAATGCAGTCTCACATTCAGATGTCCACTCAAATCTGTCTTTTTTTAGGCAGTCATATAAGGGTTTCAAAATAGTTGCCATGTTTTGTAAAAATCTATTGTAATAGTTTACCTTTCCAAGGAAAGACCTCAGCATTTTGACATTCTCTGGTGGTGGTAGTGACAACAAAGACTTTATTTTACTTTGAATTACCTTAATACCATTCTTATCAATTTGAAATCCAAAAACATCCAGCTTTTCTTCAAAAAACTTACATTTATCCAATTTGATTTTTAAACCCGACTCCTTTAATTTTTCTAATACTAATTTCACCTTCTTATATGTCTCTGCTAAAGTTTTTCCATATATAAATATGTTATCTATATATACAATTACGTCTAAGCCACTTAATTTCTGTGACATAAGTCTTTGGAATGAGCCTGGCCCTGTACTGACCCCGAAAGGTAAAAATAAATACTTGAATATGCCTTCCTCCGTTACAATAGACACTAATTTTTGCGACTCTTCATCTAATGGAGCCTGAAGGTATGCTTCTCTTAAATCTAACTCACAGAAATACTTGTTTCCTTGCAATTTCATTAAGATATTGTTAATGGTTGGTAACGGGTAATGGTCTATTTTCAAAAATCTATTGACTGTTACTCGAAAATCACCACACAACCGAACTGAGCCATCTGGCTTAAGCACAGGCACAATAGGTGTACCCCAATCTGAATATTTAACAGGTTCAATCCTCTTATTTTTAATTAAACGGTCAATCTCATCCTTAACTTTATCTTTGAGCGCAAATGGCACAGTCCGGACAGGCATAAAAATGGGACGGGTCCCTGGTTCAATTTCTAAATGTATTGGCTGCCCCTTAAAATTCCCCATTCCAGGTTCAAAGACAGTAGCAAATTCAGACTTTATGCTAGATTCCAAATGTTCCTTAGAAGTAGTTTCACAAATGTTTTGTACAAAAGTAGGGGGCCACATTTTTAAAGCCTTTAACCAATTTTTCCCAATGACCCGTGGTAATCCATCATTTACAACAAACAATATTTGATTTTCTACATTAACATCTCCATAAGATAAACTTAAATTTTCTATCACACCCAATGGTGTTGAGGTTGACTTATCAAAATTTGTAAACACTACATTTCGTTGTTTGGTATCAAAATTTGGGAAATATTGATGTTTATCAGAATATGAGATGGTACTTACGTCAGCTCCAGTGTCAACCTCAAAATCCAAAAGGTGCCCACTTACTTTAATACTTAACTTAGCTGATGGAATTCTGTCCTTTTCACTAAAACAAAACATATCATAGAGTTCAGGTCCTAAACTATCAGTTTTATCTTCATTGTTCTCCTCATCAGTTGGATTGTGCATGGGCTGTTCAGAAGTCACCTCATCTGTAGCATTTAAAGTTTTCATTCTCCAAGCTGATTTGTTCTTGTTACACATTTTGTAAATGTGCCCCTTTGTACCACATTCACTACAAAATTTCACTCGCAATGTGCATTCAGCTCTCCTGTGCCCTGACTTCCCACAGCAAAAACAAACTCCAACACTTCCGACTGCTTGTGGCTTAAAACTGACATTACCATGTCTCGGGCCATAGTCTCTCTTTCTGTCTAACTTGAACATTTGCGGTTGAGTCTCTGTTTCTTCATTCTTGTATGTCAAATTGTAAGCAGTCTCTGCGGTTTTACCTATTTCTACCAGTTTTTCATATGGTTGGTCTGCTTGTTTTAGCAATTCAAACCTTACAGCGTCATACAAGGTGCCATTTAACAACCGTTCTTTAATTTCATCATCTAAGTTTTTGAAATTACAATTTTTCGATAACTTCTTCAATTCAAGTATGTATTGGTCCATAGTTTCCTCCTTTTTCTGGTTTCTTTTTCTAAACTCTGCTTGTACTAATGCATAATTTCTTACAGGATGGTAATGATTTTTCAGTTTTTCACAGATTTGGTCGTATGTTAAAGCCGCTGGCGAGTCTGGAGTACAGATTGTTGTAAGCAGCTCGTAGACACTCGCTCCAAGCTTTGTGATTAAAAGCGGAACTTTCTTGTTTTTGTCAATATCATTTAAAATGAAGAAACACTCCAACTGCTGTTTATACGCGTTCCAGTTGCCTCCGCTAAACACTTCTAGATTTGAAATCGAGTTCATTATGTACTTAAAGTGTTTTTCTGATGAACTATCTTGATTTTGTCTATCGATGTACTCACGAAGAAATTTCCGAATTTCCTCTATAGAATTGTTATTTGTAAACTGCGAGTCCGGGCAGGTTACAAGCTCATTCGCAATTAGAATTAACTCTTCTTTGCTTTTGGTTTGGATCCACGCTTTTTTCCCTGATTTTACAAGTTCAGCCATTCTATTTCGCCATTTTTCTTGACCAACTTGAGGTAGTTAGAACCTAACCTCAAAGTTCAAACACGTTATTCACTACGTTCATACGCCACGAAAGATACTATATTTTTTTAATTTACGCGTGTTTTCGTTATTGACTCGTCGCCAGATTGTTGTATTTGTACCGATCTCGCTGATTAGGAACTTAATTAATTAATAGTCCATAAAACACCGAGTACGTGACAGTAACTTTATTTGATCTCAAACATTCCACAGATAACAACATATTTGTCTTAGTGTGGCCAGATGCCACAGATTTTTCAGTTCCTGAAATCGTACACATAACGGAATTGGCAATCTCAACGACGAATTAAGTCAAACACAGGGTAGGGCAGATACCCTGCCATACTCCCGCCGGATTAACAATAGCTTTCCTTTGTTTCCAGGAGCACAATGCCGAACTCCTCCAAATCCGACTCCTCGACCAGCTGCGGCTGGTGGCTGGCGGGCAGAAGTGTGTAGTCTGGGTGTCAGTATCGCTGCCCATCATCTTCACTCCCAAGCAGACAGGGCTACTGGTCCATCAGTCGAGGGTCGTTGTGAAAGTGGATGCTTTTAACACTTTACATCACCCGGTAGGTTTGGTGTTATAGTTGACTAATATGAGCTGAGCTCTCTGAGTCTGGGTGTCGGTGTCGCTGCCCATCATCTTCACTCCCAAGCAGACAGGGCTACTGGTCCACCAGTCGAGGGTCGTTGTGAAAGTGGACGCTTTTAACACTTTACATCACCCGGTAGGTTTGCTGTTATAGTTGACTAATATGAGCTGAGCTCTCTGAGTCTGGGTGTCGGTGTCGCTGCCCATCATCTTCACTCCCAAGCAGACAGGGCTACTGGTCCACCAGTCGAGGGTCGTTGTGAAAGTGGACGCTTTTAACACTTTACATCACCCGGTAGGTTTGGTGTTATAGTTGACTAATATGAGCTGAGCTCTCTGAGTCTGGGTGTCGGTGTCGCTGCCCATCATCTTCACTCCCAAGCAGACAGGGCTACTGGTCCACCAGTCGAGGGTCGTTGTGAAAGTGGACGCTTTTAACACTTTACATCACCCGGTAGGTTTGGTGTTATAGTTGAACTAATATGAGCAGATTCGGAAAAAAACAAACATAGCACAAATATATGCACTTCAATACAGTCTGAGACAAAAATGGAGTTGGGCAGGACATCTAGCGAGATACAAAGACAAAAGGTGGACGCATCAAGTAACAAGATGGCCCGGCCCCTTAGGAAAAGACGCCCAGGAAAACCTAAAAAAAGATGGGTAGACGATATCATACAGACTGCAGGAACACGTTGGATGACAATTGCTACCAATAGACAAAAATGGAAAGAAATGGAGGAGGCTTTTACCCAGAAGGGACCACAGAAACCACACTAAAGAAAACTACGACACATAAATAAATAAACAAATAAAGTGGAAAATAAAGCTTAAATAATAATAATAATATGAGCTCAACTCATTATCTTAAAATTAGTTAGTTTGTTTATTTTGTAGTCTATTGTGCAAAGAATAGAGTTGATAATCTATACTAACTTTCTAAGGCGGTTATATTCTGCTTTTACTGAGTGCTTGTTATCTTACTTTGTGGTTTACAAGCCAGTGCTGCTGGAATTTTAAGAGAACGAGCTCAGCTCATATTAGTTCAACTATACTGCTATTTTTAGATAGGAAATGAATATTGAGAATGCAAAATCTTATGCTTGTCTCCAATTTTTCCAAATTATATCTTGTAAGCCTCTTGAATGAGTTGAATAAGATTGATAAACTATACTCTGTTTTTCATAGAAATTGCTGCATACATTCTGATTTCTATTCGATTTTTTTTAGGTATTTACAAGATTTTAACGTCAGATTAATTTAGTTTTTTTTTGCATATAATCCAAGAAAATGGAACAATGTCGTTAGATTGAGTTATACAGACAATATATACAGACAAAATTATAGAACATTTAAAAAAATTACCAAAAATGTAAGGATGGTAAAAGGGGCTCTTTTGTTGAAATTGTTGTGAAAAAATATTTGGTATGGGACGTCTAATATTTATAACCAATGATTACTAATTACGCGTCGTGTGTGTATATTATAATTATTCACGTTAATAATTCTGTTCACAGGCACCAGTGCAATATACGCCAAATATAACTAAGGAAAAAGAAACCCGTTTCAATAACATAGGACTAATCAACCACGGGATGCTCCGCCCATATCTAAATCCTCCAAAGAGGTTATATCTCCGAGCCTTACCGATTGATAGCGACGGAAAAAGGAACCTGATACATCCATATACAGTTTTTATGCACGAAGACTTATTAGAAGCTAAGTATAAAGATAGCACTATTATTTTAGCGACAATGAGAAATATACCTTCAATAATCCAAGACGCAGAAGAAAATACTAGAGAAATCAATGATTTATGCGTGGAAATAGTTCCTGTAGACAATATCGTATTCAGAAGTCTATGTCATGAAGTATACAATAAGTACATACCTACAGTACTTATACCGAAATCTTTGAATTCTATTATTAATATAGAAAATGGGATGAGATTGTCTTTTATAATAATAGGAGAAAATGTTGAACAGCCAGATCATGTTGATATTGTGACTTATTCGGAACAGACCCAGAAAGAAGATGATGTCATCGAGAGATTCAAAAAATGCGTCATAGAAAGTACGCATTCCGGTAAAAAGTTTCTAATCAATCATAACGTTTTGAAGCAGAATCTTCAAATAAGTAGCGGATTTTTACAAATCAAAGTTAAACCAGAGAAAATTAAATATACATTACTCAATTCAGAATCTTTCCGGCATTGTACTGTGGCGGCGAAATGCTTAAGTGACACGGATTTTGAGTTTCCGAAAGTGTCTTCGTTGGGTTTGGAGTATGATTGTAAGAATTACTGCAGATTGTTGAAGAGTACTGAGGATTTGGTTCGCAAGGTTGTGTCGCATCTGTTCTTTGAGATACATAGAGAGGCGACGTTTAAAGATGTTTCGGAGATAAAGAGCAACGTGTTAGTTACTGGTGAGTAAAATGATTGATATTTATTTGATATGAAATCATAAGTAACTACTTAAATTAATTATTAATTTATTACTACCCGAAGGTTGTCTGGAAGAGATCGCTTTTTAGCGATAAGACCGCCTGTTGTAACCTGTATCTTGTGTTTAGCTTATTTTTTATTTTTTTGTTATGTTCTTACTGGTGCTATAAATAATTACTTACTCATTCACTTAAACCTAAACAGACTCGTTATTTTGCATGACATGTTTTAAAACATTTGCCGCCACCTGCCAACAGCCAAATATTTTTTATAACTAATTTAACCTTTTTTTGCATTGACACATTTTTACAATGCAATACAGACATTCTGCCTTTTTTATTATAGGTACAAATCTCGTGATTTTGGATGAAGCGTTTATTTAATTTAATCATTATTGTTCAGAATGAAAAAAAAAATTAGAAAGGGCGGACTTAATGCCTTAATTTACGCTGTAAATTGATCATAAAAGTTTGACTACCGACTTTACAAACCAGGCAGATGATTAAAGCGACTCTCTATAGATCCAATATAGATCTTAGAAATAAGTTTATCTTCATCATTAATTCATAAAATTAACCCTTAATTCGACAGAAATAGTTTATGGTCGTGTGTTAAAGCCTCCTTGGCAATCAATAGTAATTGTTCTTCTAAAAAAATGCAAAAAGAGGGTCAAAGACCATGTCCAGTATTTTGAAATAAAGGGTTAATTAATTGTTTTCAAGGTCCCAGCGGCACAGGCAAATCCGCCCTCTGCCAGATAGTCCAAAAAGACCTGACAGTCTACTCGCACATCCTCCACTGTCGCTCCCTCAAAGGGCGTAAGGACATACCTGAAGCCCTGGGCCGCCATCGTTAATCCATTAAAATAATTGTCTTCAAGGTCCCAGCGGCACAGGCAAATCCGCCCTCTGCCAGATAGTCCAAAAATACCTGACAATGTACTAAAAAAAAGTTTTAAGACAAAATATTATTAAATAACATAATAACATTTCTATAACTGGCTAGGGAGGGTCACTTTTCTATAACTCTCGCGATGCATGCAAGCAATGGCGTGCTTAGAAAGCAAGTGTGATGAAAAATCAATTAATTGTCTTCAAGGTCCCAGCGGCACAGGCAAATCCGCCCTCTGTCAGATAGTCCAAAAAGACCTGACAGTCTACTCGCACATCCTTCACTGTCGCTCCCTCAAAGGGCGTAAGGACATACTTGAAGCCCTGGGTCGCCATCATTAATCCATTAAATTAATTGTCTTCAAGGTCCCAGCGGCACAGGCAAATCCGCCCTCTGCCAGATAGTCCAAAAAGACCTGACAGTCTACTCGCACATCCTCCACTGTCGCTCCCTAAAAGGGCGTAAAGATATACCGGAAGCCCTTGGCCTACTTTTACAAATCTAAATAACATGCAATAGGTATAACATCGTATAGGTCTGTAGGCAGATGGATAAAGCGACACCCTATATACCCATAATATTTAAATCTTCATTATTAATCCATTAACTTAACCCTTAATTCGACAGAAATAGTTTATGGTCGTGTGTTAAAGCCTCCTTGGCAATCAATAGTAATTGTTCTTCTAAAAAAATGCAAAAAGGGGGTCAAAGACCATGTCCAGTATTTTGAAATGAAGGGTTAATTAATTGTCTTCAAGGTTCCAGCGGCACAGGCAAATCCGCCCTCTGCCAGATAGTCCAAAAAGACCTGACAGTCTACTCGCATATCCTTCACTGTCGCTCCCTCAAAGGGCGCAAGGACATACCTGAAGCCCTGGGTCGCCATCATTAATCCATTAAATTAATTGTCTTCAAGGTCCCAGCGGCACAGGCAAATCCGCCCTCTGCCAGATAGTCCAAAAAGACCTGACAGTCTACTCGCACATCCTCCACTGTCGCTCCCTCAAAGGGCGTAAAGACATACCGGAAGCCCTTGGCCTACTTTACAAATCTAAATAACATGCAATAGGTATAACATCGTATAGGTCTGTAGGCAGATGGATAAAGCGACACCCGATAGACCCATAATAATACAGATTTTCATCATTAATCTATTAAATAATGTATGGTTGTGTGTTCAAGCCTCCTTGGCAATCAATAGTCTTTATTATTCTTCAAAAAAAAATGGGTCAAAGATGTCCAGTATTTTGAACGATGTCAAATTAAGGGTTTGTCTTCAAGGTCCCAGCGGCACAGGCAAATCCGCCCTCTGCCAGATAGTCCAAAAAGACCTGACAGTCTACTCGCACATCCTCCACTGTCGCTCGCTCAAAGGCCGAAAGGACATACCTGAACCCTGGGTCGCCATCATTAATCCATTAAATTAATTGTCTTCAAGGTCCCAGCGGCACAGGCAAATCCGCCCTCTGCCAGATAGTCCAAAAAGACCTGACAGTCTACTCGCACATCCTCCACTGTTGCTCCCTCAAAGGGCGTAAAGACATACCGGAAGCCCTTGGCCTACTTTACAAATCTAAATAACATGCAATAGGTAAAACATCGTATAGGTCTGTAGGCAGATGGATAAAGCGACACCCTATATACCCATAATATTTAAATCTTCATTATTAATCCATTAAATTCATCCTTAATTCGACAGAAATAGTGTATGGTCGTGTGTTCAAGCCTTGGCAATCAATAGTCTTTATTATTCTTGTTCTAAAAAAGTAGGTCAAAGACCATGTCCAGTATTTTGAACGATGTCAAATTAAGGGTTTGTCTTCAAGGTCCCAGCGGCACAGGCAAATCATCCCTCTGCCAGATAGTCCAAAAAGACCTGACAGTCTACTCGCACATCCTCCACTGTCGCTCCCTCAAAGGGCGTAAGGACATACCTGAAGCCCTGGGCCGCGCCATATTTAATCCATTAAATGAATTGTCTTCAAGGTCCCAGCGGCACGGGCAAATCCGCCCTCTGCCAGATAGTCCAAAAAGACCTGACAGTCTACTCTCACATCCTCCACTGTCGTTCTCTCAAAGGGCATAAAAACATACCGGAAGCCCTTGGCCTACTTTACAAATCTAAATAACATGCAATAGGTATAACATCCCATAGGGCTGTAGCCAGATGAATAAAGCGACACCCTATATACCCATAATATTTAAATCTTCATTATTAATCCATTAAATTAATCCTTAATTCCACAGAAATAGTGTATGGTCGTGTGTTCAAGCCTTGGCAATCAATAGTCTTTATTATTCTGGTTCTAAAAAAGTAGGTCAAAGACCATGTCCAGTATTTTGAACGATGTCAAATTAAGGGTTTGTGTTCAAGGTCCCAGCGGCACAGGCTAATCCGCCCTCTGCCAGATAGTCCAAAAAGACCTGACAGTCTACTCGCACATCCTACACTGTCGCTCCCTCAAAGGCGTAAGGACATACCTGAAGCCCTGGGTCGCCATCATTAATCCTTTTAAATTAATTGTCTTCAAGGTCCCAGCGGCACAGGCAAATCCGCCCTCTGCCAGATAGTCCAAAAATACCTGACAATCTACTAAAAAAAAAGTTTTAAGACGAAATATTATTAAATGACTTACTAACATTTCTATAACTGGCTAGGGCGGGTCACTTTTCTATAACTCTCGCAATGCATGCAAGCAATAGCGTGCTTAGAAAGCAAGTGTGATGAAAAATCAATTAATTATCTTCAAGGTCCCAGCGGCACAGGCAAATCCGCCCTCTGCCAGATAGTCCAAAAAGACCTGACAGTCTACTCGCACATCCTCCACTGTCGCTCCCTCAAAGGGCGTAAGGACATTGCAATGGATAAAGCGACACCCGATAGACACATAATAATACAGATTTTCATCATTAATCTATTAAATAATGTATGGTTGTGTGTTCAAGCCTCCTTGGCAA
Source organism: Thaumatotibia leucotreta (assembly GCA_025490895.1). Classification (NCBI taxonomy): domain Eukaryota; kingdom Metazoa; phylum Arthropoda; class Insecta; order Lepidoptera; family Tortricidae; genus Thaumatotibia; species Thaumatotibia leucotreta. The sequence goes on along the minus strand of JALPQI010013457.1, from coordinate 14,565 downwards.
TCAATAGTCTTTATTATTCTTCTAAAAAAATGGGTCAAAGTCGTCAAAGATGTCCAATATTTTGAACAATGTCAAATTAAGGGTTTGTCTTCAAGGTCCCAGCGGCACAGGCAAATCCGCCCTCTGCCAGATAGTCCAAAAAGACCTGACAGTCTACTCGAACATTCTCCAATGTCGCTCCCTCAAAGGGCGTAAGGACATACCTGAAGCCCTGGGTCGCCATCATTAATCCATTAACCTCCTAAGACCCAATGTACATTACAATGCACATAGTTGTTGCAATCCAATTTGTATCTTACGTGAACCAATTAAAGTTGAATTTCTTTTGTTTCATTACTTTTTGAAACAAACGAAATTCTAACCAATTTACATATAAAACAAGGTTCAAATTAAAAACAGGAAAACTAACTATGGTGGGCCTTACGAGGTTATATTAATTGTCTTCAAGGTCCCAGCGGCACAGGCAAATCCGCCCTCTGCCAGATAGTCCAAAAAGACCTGACAGTCTACTCGCACATCCTACACTGTCGCTCCCTCAAAGGCGTAAAGACATACCTGAACCCTGGGTCGCCATCATTAATCCATTAATCAGTCTCACGCCGCGCGCGCATGCGAACGGTACTGAGCGCGAGCTGCGTTGTTATTATCAAAAATGTCTAATACTGTGAAGTGTAAAGCGTGTAATGTTGTGATTAATGAGTTGTTGGCTTTTATAAGCAACAAGTTGCATCTCCTGGACGAGCCAACTTTAAGGCGCATCTGTGTTACGGCGTTTTCCGAAAGTGAAATAGTAACCGCAAAACGGTTGCTATTTGAATCTGTTTCCAAGTCGAGTGAATTAAAGAAACGCAAGTGTGATGGAAAGTCCAATCGTGACTTGGATGATATAATTGGTCTCATGAAGAACTGTCGTGTCGATGAAACCCCTATTTTTGTCGCGAGAGACCTTCATAAATTACCACCCGTGTTATTCAACCATTTGGATGCAACGAAAATACTAAAAGATCTGGCTGAGTTACGAAGAATCATAGATGAATCTGCCACTAAGAACGAATTAGATGTCGTTAAATGTGATCTCGAGAATCTTAAAAAAGCATCGCTGGTTAATAACTATCAAGAAAATATTAACTTAAAAAGAGGGGCCTGCGTAATGAACAGTTTCGATTCTCACAGTGGACCTATGGGCCTGCAATTTTTGTCGAATGAAAATGAGACGAGTCCGCAAACAGATAATTCGGTTTTTTATGAAAATTCGAATAAGTATGAACAAACAAGTAAACCGCCATACAAAGTGGGTAAACAAGCATTTAGCGTCGCGCCGACCGTTGAGGTACCCGCTTCTGATATTAGCGAGTGCGCGGCCGGGGGGGGCGAGGGGCGCTCGCCACCGCGGCTCGCATCGCCGTCCGCCGCCGCCGCCGCCTCTGTCTCAGGCATGACTCAACTCGAGCCCGAGAGAAAAATACGGAAAATACCTACCGCGCGCGCGAACACTTTAGGCACTGAACACACTGATGCGGCGGGCGCCGAGCAGGCTAAGGTATCATATTCGGATACCGCGAAAGGTGGCACTTTTAAATCGCCCATTCCGGATAGCGAATGGGTCACGGTTCAGAGGAAAAGACTAAGGAATAGATTTATAGGTCACCAAGGGAAAGCAATAGTATCGTCTGATATTAAATTTAGAGCAGCCGATATTAAAGTTCCCCTATATATCTACAATGTCTCGAAGGAGGTGTCGGAGTACGATATAGTCGAGTACATAAAAAGTCAAACCGATATTGTAGTTTCGTTGGAGAAAGTGACAATGAAAATGGAAAAAAAGTACGATGCTTACAAAGTGTTCGTGCCAAAACACAAGGTCGGTTTGTTTTTGAAAGACGACTTTTGGCCGGATGGTATAGTATATCGTCGTTTTGTAAATTTCAAGAAAAGCTGAAAGTTTAATTTGAAGGATAAATACCTACTCATCCCATAATGTATAATACGACAAATGTAGTAAGTTTTAATTGTAAAAACATTAGAAGGTCAGTGGATTGTGTACGTAGCTTATGTCGCACCGCTGGAATTATTGCTTTACAAGAAACCTGGCTGATGGAGCATGACATCTCTTTTCTAAGCACCATAAGTGATGAATTTGCCTTTACGGGAAAATCAGCGATTGATTCGTCAGTACAGGTACTTAGAGGTAGACCCCACGGTGGTGTCGCATTATTGTGGAAGAAGGCGTTATTTCCGTGCGTGTCGGTCATTAAGTGCAACAGTGTGCGGCTAGCGGCTATCAAACTAGTCCTCGACGACCGGCCGGTGATCGTGGCGTCGGTGTACATGCCTACTGACTCAGCGGACCATATGAGTGAGTTCACTGAGTGTTTGGGTGAAATATATTCTATAGTGGAAAGTAACGACGTTGAGGCGGTGTTCGTGCTCGGGGACTTCAACGCCCACCCGGGTGAGTCGTTTTGTTTGGAACTTATGAATTTTTGCTACGAACAATGTTTAACTTGTGTGGATATAGACTTATTGCCGAGTGATACCTACACGTACGTTAGTGACGTCCACGGTTGCAGGCGCTGGCTCGACCACTGCGTAGTGACGAGCGCAGCTAGGGCCACGGTCGTTAGTGCATCGGTGTTATATAATGTTTATTGGTCCGACCACTATCCGTTGTCGTTGAACTGTAACTTTAATTTGATTAAGGCGAAAACTATGTCTCCTACTGAATTTATTTGTAATAAAGTAATTTGGGGCGAGCGTGATGCGGGTCAAATAGATAAATATGTTGAATTGTGTAATAGAAAATTAAAGGATGTTGTTTTTCCATCGGAATTTACCGAGTGTGCAGATCGAATGTGTAACAAGTTGGAACATAAACAGAGGATAACTGATTTGTATGTTTGTGTAATTAATGTCTTAAAATGGGCTGCCACGGAGTCTCATAAGAAAGTTAGGCGTGGGAGGCATAAATATGTTCCGGGATGGAACATGCATGTTGCACACGCGCACCGGGAGGCGCGGTACTGGTTTCAATGCTGGGTATCTTATGGCAGGCATAGGCATAGGGTATATCCATGAGAATATGTTACAGTCAAAAAAGATTTTTAAAGCTAAATTGAAATATTGCCAAAATCATGAGCAAACTATAAGAATGGATATAATTGCTAAAAACCATGCCAAAAAAGACTTCGGAAAATTCTGGAAAAGTACTGCGAAGTTGAGCCCCAAAGCTAGTCTTCCTGTGAGCGTGGGCGGTAGGCATGATCCAATAGATATCGCTGAGGCTTTCCGGAGTCATTTTAAAGTGGAATCCCCACTTGCGTGTATTGGGAGGCACGATGCTGGGGTTGAGGATGGCCAGGATGGGTCACCGTCCATTAGGTTTACGGCTAAGCAGGTTGCTAGTAAAATATTTCGAATGCAGAAAGGGAAGTCACCTGGACAAGACAGCCTCAGCATCGAGCATCTCAAGCATGCAGGTGATCATCTTCCAAGGGTACTGGCTTTGTTGTTTAACTTATGTATTAGTCATAGCTATTTGCCCGACGAGCTTATGTATACTATAGTGGTGCCTATTCTAAAGAATAGAACTGGTGACGTCTCTGATATGTCCAATTACAGGCCGATATCACTAGCCACGGTTGTAGCGAAGGTGCTGGACAGTTTGCTTGACGACATATTAGGTAATAACATTCAGCTCAATGACGCCCAATTCGGTTTCAGGCCGGGGTTATCTACTGAGAGCGCTATTCTTTGTCTCAAGCAAACTGTACAGTACTATACATCTCGGGAAACGCCGGTGTTTGCCTGTTTTTTGGACTTATCAAAGGCTTTTGATCTGGTGTCTTATGACCTATTATGGCAAAAACTGCGCGATAAAACATCGGTTCCTCGAGAGGTTACCGCTTTGTTCAGGCACTGGTATGGTAATCAAAGAAATAGTGTAAGATGGGCTGGCGCTTTCTCTGATTCTTATGTATCGCATTGCGGTGTTAGGCAGGGAGGTCTAAGCTCGCCTAATCTGTTCAACATTTACATGAACGACCTAATCGAGGAGCTCAGCAGTTCTCATGTCGGGTGCCACGTAGAAGGGGTCTGCGTAAATAATCTAAGTTATGCAGACGACATGGTGCTGCTGAGCCCCTCGATGGGAGGATTAATAAAAATGTTACGCATTTGTGAGGCATATGCGGAGGCCCACGGGCTCAGGTACAATGGCTCTAAGAGTGAACTTATGCAATTTAAGGCGGGTAATAAAACCTACCAAATGGAACCAGTCTCTCTTTGTGGTACCCTTTTAAAAAGAGTTGATAAGTTCAAGTACCTGGGCCACTGGGTGACCGAGACCATGTCAGATGTAGTTGACATGGAGCGCGAGCGCCGCGCGCTGTGCGTTCGCTGTAATATGTTGGCCCGCAGATTTGCACGTTGTGGTGGGGGGGTCAAATTGACTTTATTTAAGGCCTTTTGTCAAACCTTCTACACGTGTGCTCTGTGGACGAACTTTACGCAGCGGGCGTACAGTGCATTGCGTGTACAATATAATGACGCGTTCAGGATGTTATTCGGGCTGCCCCGATATTGTAGTGCGTCAACCATGTTCGCAGAGGCGCACACTGACTGTTTTTTTACCATCATGAGGAAACGATGTGCGTCCCTTCTCAATCGCAGTCTGCACAGTTTGAATAGCATCCTGAACACGCTAGCCCAGCGCTGGGACTCGCCACTATTGCAACGCTACGTACAACTACACGCGCCTGTAGTGCCGGTGCCCAGGCGCCTTTAGGTAACTTAGTTATAATTTACCATCTACTAATCCTAGCGATAAGTTTTGTAACTTCTACCTATGTATCTGCTAACACTTATATGGAATCAAAAGTTCTGAAATAAATTATTTGAATTTGAATTTATGAATTTGAATTAAATTAATTGTCTTCAAGGTCCCAGCGGCACAGGCAAATCCGCCCTCTGCCAGATAGTCCAAAAAGACCTGACAGTCTACTCGAACATTCTCCAATGTCGCTCCCTCAAAGGGCGTAAGGACATACCTGAAGCCCTGGGTCGCCATCATTAATCCATTAACCTCCTAAGACCCAATGTACATTACAATGCACATAGTTGTTGCAATCCAATTTGTATCTTACGTGAACCAATTAAAGTTGAATTTCTTTTGTTTCATTACTTTTTGAAACAAACGAAATTCTAACCAATTTACATATAAAACAAGGTTCAAATTAAAAACAGGAAAACTAACTATGGTGGGCCTTACGAGGTTATATTAATTGTCTTCAAGGTCCCAGCGGCACAGGCAAATCCGCCCTCTGCCAGATAGTCCAAAAAGACCTGACAGTCTACTCGCACATCCTCCACTGTCGCTCCCTCAAAGGGCGTAAAGACATACCTGAACCCTGGGTCGCCATCATTAATCCATTAAATTAATTGTCTTCAAGGTCCCAGCGGCACAGGCAAATCCGCCCTCTGCCAGATAGTCCAAAAAGACCTTACAATCTACAAAAAAAAATTAAGACAATATTATTACATGACATACTAACATTTCTATAACTGGCTAGGGAGGGTCACTTTTCTATAACTCTCGCGACGCATGCAAGCAATGGCGTGCTTAGAAAGCAAGTGTGATGAAAAATCAATTAATTGCCTTCAAGGTCCCAGCGGCACAGGCAAATCCGCCCTCTGCCAGATAGTCCAAAACGACCTGACAGTCTACTCGCACATCCTCCACTGTCGCTCCCTCAAAGGGCGTAAGGACATACCTGAAGCCCTGGGCCACCATCTTTAATCCATTAAATTAAATATCTTCAAGGTCCCAGCGCCACAGGCAAATCCGCCCTCTGCCAGATAGTCCAAAAATACCTTACAATCTACAAAAAAAAATTAAGACAATATTATTACATGACATACTAACATTTCTATAACTGGCTAGGGAGGGTCACTTTTCTATAACTCTCGCGACGCATGCAAGCCATGGCGTGCTTAGAAAGCAAGTGTGATGAAAAATCAATTAATTGCCTTCAAGGTCCCAGCGGCACAGGCAAATCCGCCCTCTGCCAGATAGTCCAAAAAGACCTGACAGTCTACTCGCACATCCTCCACTGTCGCTCCCTCAAAGGGCGTAAAGACATACCGGAAGCCCTTGGCCTACTTTACAAATCTAAATAACATGCAATAGGTAAAACATCGTATAGGTCTGTAGGCAGATGGATAAAGCGACACCCTATATACCCATAATATTTAAATCTTCATTATTAATCCATTAAATTCATCCTTAATTCGACAGAAATAGTGTATGGTCGTGTGTTCAAGCCTTGGCAATCAATAGTCTTTATTATTCTTGTTCTAAAAAAGTAGGTCAAAGACCATGTCCAGTATTTTGAACGATGTCAAATTAAGGGTTTGTCTTCAAGGTCCCAGCGGCACAGGCAAATCATCCCTCTGCCAGATAGTCCAAAAAGACCTAACAGTCTACTCGCACATCCTCCACTGTCGCTCCCTCAAAGGGCGTAAGGACATACCTGAAGCCCTGGGCCGCGCCATATTTAATCCATTAAATGAATTGTCTTCAAGGTCCCAGCGGCACGGGCAAATCCGCCCTCTGCCAGATAGTCCAAAAAGACCTGACAGTCTACTCTCACATCCTCCACTGTCGTTCTCTCAAAGGGCATAAAAACATACCGGAAGCCCTTGGCCTACTTTACAAATCTAAATAACATGCAATAGGTATAACATCCCATAGGGCTGTAGCCAGATGAATAAAGCGACACCCTATATACCCATAATATTTAAATCTTCATTATTAATCCATTAAATTAATCCTTAATTCCACAGAAATAGTGTATGGTCGTGTGTTCAAGCCTTGGCAATCAATAGTCTTTATTATTCTGGTTCTAAAAAAGTAGGTCAAAGACCATGTCCAGTATTTTGAACGATGTCAAATTAAGGGTTTGTGTTCAAGGTCCCAGCGGCACAGGCTAATCCGCCCTCTGCCAGATAGTCCAAAAAGACCTGACAGTCTACTCGCACATCCTACACTGTCGCTCCCTCAAAGGCGTAAGGACATACCTGAAGCCCTGGGTCGCCATCATTAATTCATTAAATAAATTGTCTTTAAGGTCCCAGCGGCACAGGCAAATCCGCCCTCTGCCAGATAGTCCAAAAAGACCTGACAGTCTACTCGCACATCCTCCACTGTCGCTCCCTCAAAGGGCGTAAAGACATACCTGAAGCCCTGGGCCGCCATCGTTAATCCATTAAATTAATTGTCTTCAAGGTCCCAGCGGCACAGGCAAATCCGCCCTCTGCCAGATAGTCCAAAAATACCTGACAATCTACTAAAAAAAAAGTTTTAAGACGAAATATTATTAAATGACTTACTAACATTTCTATAACTGGCTAGGGAGGGTCACTTTTCTATAACTCTCGCAATGCATGCAAGCAATAGCGTGCTTAGAAAGCAAGTGTGATGAAAAATCAATTAATTATCTTCAAGGTCCCAGCGGCACAGGCAAATCCGCCCTCTGCCAGATAGTCCAAAAAGACCTGACAGTCTACTCGCACATCCTCCACTGTCGCTCCCTCAAAGGGCGTAAGGACATACCTGAAGCCCTGGGTCGCCATCATTAATTCATTAAATAAATTGTCTTTAAGGTCCCAGCGGCACAGGCAAATCCGCCCTCTGCCAGATAGTCTAAAAAGACCTGACAGTCTACTCGCACATCCTCCACTGTCGCTCCCTCAAAGGGCGTAAGGACATACCTGAAGCCCTGGGTCGCCATCATTAATCCATTAAATTAATTGTCTTCAAGGTCCCAGCGGCACAGGCAAATCCGCCCTCTGCCAGATAGTCCAAAAATACCTGACAATCTACTAAAAAAAAGTTTTAAGACAAAATATTATATATAATGACATACTAACATTTCTATAACTGGCTAGGGAGGGTCACTTTTCTATAACTGTCGCGATGCATGCAAGTAATGGCATGCTTAGAAAGCAAGTGTGATGAAAAATCAATTGATTGTCTTCAAGGTCCCAGCGGCACAGGCAAATCCGCCCTCTGCCAAATAGTCCAAAAAGATCTGACAGTCTACTCGCACATCCTCCACTGTCGCTCCCTCAAAGGCCGTAAGGACATACTGGAAGCCCTTGGCCTACTTTACAAATCTAAATAACATGCAATAGGTATAACATCCCATAGGGCTGTAGGCAGATGAATAAAGCGACACCCGATAGACCCATAATAATACAGATTTTCATCATTAATCTATTAAATAATGTATGGTTGTGTGTTCAAGCCTCCTTGGCAATCAATAGTCTTTATTATTCTTCTAAAAAAATGGGTCAAAGATGTCCAGTATTTTGAACGATGTCAAATTAAGGGTTTGTCTTCAAGGTCCCAGTGGCACAGGCAAATCCGCCCTCTGCCAGATAGTCCAAAAAGACCTGACAGTCTACTCGCACATCCTCCACTGTCGCTCCCTCAAAGGCCGAAAGGACATACCTGAAGCCCTGGGCCGCGCCATCTTGACGTGCCAAGAGAGAGGCCCGGCGGTTCTGATCTGCGATGATGTGGACAGCTTGCTGCCGAGCAGTTTGGAGGGGGCTTCGCCGCAGGACTTGGCTTATTATCAGAGGTTAGAATTTTCTTTATACGATTCCGGTTCAGTACAACCAAATGTTAGAAAGGATTTCCATGCAGTAGTGTAATGAAAGTGATAAATATCTCGCATGTTTATTTATCGCAGGTTCTGTGAGAGGATGGATGCTAGGCCTACTAAACCACTAATTGGAGTTCGAGGCCAAAGAAACTACGACAGATGCGTTACTGTCAAATCTGTCAAAGCCTCTTATGTCATTGTCAAATAAAGTTTTCAGGTTTCGACAACCTTTTTGTCATTAATGTTTTTTATTTAAAATAATTCGTAATTAAAACATTACATACCACTGTAATGTTTGTACACCTTTTTGTTTAATATGGCTGTCACAACTAGAATTATCTTAAAAACACGTAAATGCATAAAAACTTTTATTTTCTTTAAACTAACATTGATATGACAAAATTTTATCGTAAACAACTTAAAATGATAAGAGCCTACGTTTCAAAGCCTATTTTAACCCACTTACGCCGACCAGGTGTTATAACACCGATTTTTTTTCTTTTTTTTTTGGATAATTGTAGTGTTTTATTGACAATTAATCACTTTATCGTAAAAAATCCGGGGGTCACATTTTTTGGTTTCAGGCTTATCTGGGTTAAAAAGAAGTTAAATTACCAGTGAGCACAAATGACAGCGTGCCATATTTATTAAGACAGTATGGTTAAATTACTAAGTGAGCCCCTGCCTTATCACGGGTTAAAATTATGGGAAAGAAATTTGGAAAAGTAAAATGAGAGTATTTTTTGTATTTTATTTTTTATTTGTCTTCTTTATCACTTATCCTCCTGAGTCCTGGGTAAAAATCGAGTGGCCTCCCATAAAAGCCAAGCAAGAGTCCTTTATAACCAGTCCATCAGTGTTGAGTCCTGAACTTACTGACGCTTATTTTAAGGTTTAAAATGCCTTTGTCAGATTTTTGTTGGAACAGAGTTGGTTATACTATATACTCTAAGAGGTATATTTTAACCTTTTCTTTTACTAATTATTTGGGCGTCATAAAGGCCTCTCGGCTTTTATGTGACTAACATTATATGTACAATGTTTTTTTTTATCTGGCGAATATGTGTCATTATGTACGAAATCAGGTGTGTCTTTGAAAAATAAAATTTAATGAATACGAAATGTGAACATAAAGCACGCTACAAAGTAATATTTTGGAATTTCCTAAACGTATGCAGAAATAGGGTTTTAATTTATGTGTGGTTAAATTGTTGTACCAAATGTTATTAACACCTGAGGTGATACAAGCTCAATACCAACTTTGTTACTAATAATTGCGGATAATTAAATTTTATTAAAATATCTTATATTTACGTGAAAATAAGTAAATAATATTGTTTCTATAAATTAAAGAATTAAAATTACCAATAAATAAGATATCTCAACGCCTGTTCTTAGAAAATAAGGATTTACTAATGTAAGAACATTTTTATTACTGTGGCAATATTTTCATACTATCTTTGGCCTCGAATTCCAATTACTGGTATACAGTTAAAATGTAATTATTATTTATTTTTTACGTGTGTTTTTCTTTTGTAGCAATGAGGGTTTTTGATATTTTTTTCGACGCTATGGGGCGGTGAGATGGCAGCACTGTGCGTAACGTCTAACGAATTGTCAAAATAAATAAGCGAATTTGATTTTCTATATATCCTTTGGTTTATTTATTCTTAAAACCTTTAGTTATATTGTTTTCTAAAATAAATAAAAAAAAACAGTTCCAAATCGATTCCCGTGAAATCTAGAGAAAATTCTAGTAATTTTCTTTAGTATCAGTGATATTGCGCCCCTGAACTTCCAAATATGTACAATAGAATTTCGATATTTTATGTTCAGTACCTATGAATCTGACAGTTATTTCCAAATAACTGTCAGATTCCATGCTTACGCAGTGCCGCCTGATGACAAAAAATATCGAAAACCCTCATCGTTTATTCAAACTAATAAACATGACATTTTTACTAAAATTATGGGGTTATTCACGTTTTAAGTCTTGGCTAAGGCTCTTGAAAAAGCTCCTCATGTACGGAGCGAAACATGTCGAGCATTTTTCGACTTAAAACGTGAGTAACCCGCGTGAAATATAATTTTTGTATGAATGAGTCTCACAAGAGTTTTGTGTTTAAAACATGTTTTTTTTTACAGATTAGCGGTAGTAACAAAGCAGCTACTAACGACGAGTACCGGCGTCTGCGTGCTTATGACGGCCACAGCCGTCTCCGAGCTGCACCCGACGGTACGACAGTTCAGCGGCAAGCCGGCCTTTACTGCGCACTTCACTATTCCGGAGTTACAGCAGGTTCGTAAATACTGTGTTAAAAGGGTGAAAAATGCGGCGGATGAAAAACCAATGGTCGGCAAAGGTGAACTCGTATTCCTAGTAAGCAAGTTTGTACTGTAGGGCCAGCGGGTATGGGACCCACATTGCACGGCCCCATACGCTTCGGTCAGATGAGAGAGTCGTTTTGGGCCTCAAATCAATCAAATTCCTCTCAAAGGTCTTTCCTATTACTTATGCATATGGACGCATTAGAATGTACCCATATTCGCCACGCTGGGCAAGCGGGTTGGCGATCGCAGTATTGTGTCCATTACGATGACGCTGCTGCCCATTATCAATCTTCAATAAAATGATCAGTGACACTTCAATCCCTTAGTCGACTCTTGCGACACCCAGTGAGAAGAGGTAGTGACACATGTATTCTTACTGACGTTACTACGCGGCAAACTTTTCGTTATTCAATAATAACAGCTACTTACGACGTGCCGTGACGTCTGCGTCCTTATGACGGCCACAGCCGTCTCCGAGCTGCACCCGACGGTACGACAGTTCAGCGGCAAGCCGGCCTTTACTGCGCACTTCACTATTCCGGAGTTACAGCAGGTTCGTTGTGTTCAAAAGGGTGAAAAATGCGGCGGATGAAAAACCAATGGTCGGCAAAGGCGAATTCGTATTCCTAGTAAGCAAGTTTGTACTGTAGGGCCAGCGGGCATGGGACCCACATTGCACGGCCCCATACGCTTCGGTCAGAGGAGAGAGTCGTTTTGGGCCTCAAATCAATCAAATTCCTCTCAAATCTTCCTATTACTTATGCATATGAACGCATTAGAAGGTACCCATATTCGCCACGGTTGGCGATCGCAGTATTGTGTCCATTACGATGACGCTGCTGCCCATTATCAATCTTCAATAAAATGATCAGTGACACTTCAATTCCTTACTCTTACGACACCCAGTGAGAAGAGTTGGGGTAGTGACAAATGTATTCTTTCTGACGTTACTACGCGGCAAACTTTTCTTTATTCAATAATAACAGCTACTTACGACGTGTCGTGACGTCTGCGTGCTTATGACGGCCACAGCCGTCTCCGAGCTGCACCCGACGGTGCGGCAGTTCAGCGGCAAGCCGGCCTTTACTGCGCACTTCACTATTCCGGAGTTACAGCAGGTTCGTACTGCAGTGTTATTCACTAAGGAAACCGCCTTGCTATCAGCGCTGCGGCAGCGTCGAGCCTAAAAATAGTATTCACTAATGTCCTTTAAACGACATTAGCGCTCGGCGACGAATGCGGTGTGAGCTGGAACTACACTGCGTCGAGAGTTACCGCCTACAGTTCGACGACGAGCTGTTCTACGTTAGTGAATAACGTTTTTCGCAGCGCTGCGCTCGACGTCGAAGAGGCTGTCTCGTCGTCGAGCTCGTTGATGAACGCAGCGTCGAATGTGTGAATAAGAGAATAGCATAGCTGTACTGTGTTTAAAGGGTGAAAAATGCGGCGGATGAAAAACCAATGGTCGGAAAAGGTGAACTATTCGTATTCCTAGTAAGCAGGTTTGTACGGCGATATTTGACGTGTTTGGCAGGGGAAGTGCCCCCATTGCCCCCCCTGGATCCCCGCCTGACAACAGAGACTCGACCGACTCTATTCTAAATGCTAAATTTAAGCCATAGGTATGTCATAAGTTCTAGGTTTCATTTCAAAAAATGGTATTAAAGTAGTGCACAACGAGTGGTCTACGCGTCGTACACTAAATGTCAACACCGGCACGTTCGTCACACATTGACCACACGTTGTCCACGCGGCGACTATGCGTTTGCGTCTGACGTGTATGTGTATCAAGCATTGCTGTGTGGTGACGGCAGTAAGAATACATTTGTCTCCACCCCAACTCCTCCTGCGGGTGTCGTAAAAGTCGACTTAGGGATTAAAGTGTCACTGACCATTATTTGATAAAATATTGATGATGGGCAGCAGCGTCATCATAGTGGACATATTACTGCGATCGCCAATCCGCTTGCCCAGCGTGGCGATTATGGGTATTTACCTCCTAATGCGTCTATACGCATAATTATTAGGAGAGGCCTACGTCTAGCAGTGGACTATCATAGGCTGATGATGGATGTATGTATGTGTATCGAGCAACCATTTGCATTGCCCACTCGCTCAGCACGCGTTGTCCATTAGTGACCATTGTATGGAACATTCAGTTGAATACTCATAGAAAGTGTGAGTAGAGTTGCTGCCGCGTTGGCGTGGAGTTATTCATCATCATTATCATCATCATCATCAGCCTATGTTAGTCCACTGCTGGACGTAGGCCTCTCCTATTAACTATGCGTTTATGTATAGACGCATTAGGAGGTAAATGCCCATAATCGCCACGCTGGGCAAGTGGATTGGCGATCGCAGTAATGTGTCCACTATGATGACGCTGCTGCCCATCATCAATCTTGTAAAATGTTCAGTGACACTTCAATCCCTTAGTCGACTCTTACGACACCGCAGGAGGAGTTGGGGTGGTGACAAATGTATTCTTACTGCCGTCACCACACGGCAAACCCCCCATTAATGTACCTCAAATTTCAGGAGGAGAGAGTGGAACTCTTCAAGCACCTAATGAACAACAAGCTAAGAGAACAGTTCCTAGTGGAAGAAGATGACTTCACGAGACTCGCAGCAACCACGGGCCGGGTATAGCGTGCGAGAGATCACGGACCATTTGAACAGGAACATATTCCAGGCTGTTAAGAAAAAAAGTGAGTACCAACTCACATACGCATTGTGACGGCAGTAAGAATAAGATAGATAGATAGATAGATAGAGTGAGAGATTGAGAAAGAGAGAGAGAGAGAAAGAGAGATAAAGAGAGAAAGAGAGAGAGAAAGAGAGAGAGAGAAAGAGAGTGAGAGAAAGAGAGTGAGAGAAAGAGAGAGGAGAAAGAGAGAGAGCGAAAGAGAGAGAGAGAGAGAGAGAGAGAGAGAGAGAGAGAGAGAGAGAGAGAGAGAGAGAGAGAGGGGGGGAGAGGGAGAGGTAGAGAGAAAGAGAGAGAGAGAGAGAGAGAGATGGTGAGGGAGGGAGGGAGGGAGGGGAGAGAGAGAGAGAATGACTGATGCGTGTCATGCTCTCTCATTGTGACATTTCATCACCACCACAACTCTTGCTTAGTTAGGATACGCTTATGACTAGAGAGAGAGAGAGAGAGAGAGTATGACAGATGGGTGTCATGCTCTCTCATTGTGACATTTCATCACCACCACAACTCTTGCTAAGTTAGGATACGCTTATGAATAGAGATAGAGAGAGAGCGAGATAGAGAGAGAGCGAGATAGAGAGAGAGAGAGAGAGAGAAAGAGAGAGAGACAGAGAGGGAGAGAGAGACAGAGAGAAACAGAGAGAGAGAGAGACAGACAGACAGACAGAGAGAGAGAGAGAGAGAGGAGAGAGAGAGTATGACAGATGGGTGTCATGCTCTCTTCATTGTGACATTTCATCACCACCACAACTCTTGCTAAGTTAGGATACGCTTATGAATAGAGATAGAGAGAGAGCGAGATAGAGAGAGAGCGAGATAGAGAGAGAGAGAGAAAGAGAGAGAGACAGAGAGGGAGAGAGAGAC
>JALPQI010013456.1:0-36120 GCA_025490895.1 Thaumatotibia leucotreta | reverse complement strand
GTGTAGGTACCTATCAATGAAAAAAAAATACACATTATAAATATAATATGAAACATCCATAATACTAAAAATTTTAAATTCAATAATAATAGCTTTTACGTAAAATTATAACAAAAAATAATGATAATCGCAATTAAACATTAAATTAATTATAATTATAGACCTCGGCAACGTTAGGTTTTACTTGCATGTTAGTGTGCACGTTCAGATGTTTTTGAGCACCGTGGCCGCTTCAATGTATCTGATGGCGACTGTAGGTATTTTTTACTCATAACTCTGTTATTTAATTTCAGGAACGTATGCGGAGAAGTGGTGTCGTCTGGGGTGTATGGGGTTTTTAGACAGGTAATTTAATTGAGGTACCAGAATTTGGCCGTCTGGTGACGGCAGTAAGAATGCATTTGTCACCACCCCCAACTTTTCCCGCGGGTGTCGTAGGAGCCGACTAAATGATTGAAGTGGCACTGACCATTCTTCCATAGAAGATTGATGATGGGCGGCAGCGGTATCATAGTGGACCAGGGGCGTAGCTACTGCCGTATCTGCCGTATCAATTATACGGGGCCCCCGGGCCACGGGGGCCCCCAAAGTGAGTAAGGAAAAATAATAAAAACTTTCTAATTTATATTACCTCCATGTAAGGGCCTCCAAAAATGTTTTATACGGGGCCCCGACAAGGCACGCTACGCCACTGTAGTGGACACATTACTGCGATTGCATAGTTAAAGTATGAGAGGCCTACGTCCAGCAGTGGACTGAGATAGGCTGATGATGTAACAGAATTAAATGCATTTTGTAAAAACCCGGCCAAATGTGAGTCAGACTCGCGGACAGTTAAATCAACCTCAAAAATTTCAAAAACTAACAGAGAGTACTTTACTATTACTTTGATCAAATTAAAAATAGTGGAAAGAGTTTATATTAATAATTATACCTTGTATATCGGTGGCAGTAAAAAAGGCGACAAAGGGTTTAGCAGGGTCGCGTTTTATAAAGTTGCATTTTACAATTTCGCTGTTTGCCTCTCTATTAACGCACGCACATATTGGCTAGAAAGAGAGGCAACATTGTAAATTGTAACTTTACGAAACGTGACGCAGGTCGAAATCTTCGGAGGGCCATAGGTACTGAAAAATGTCGTAGGTACGATACTTGTTCGAAAACAAAATTCGTAACTTGAAGGTCATGCTTTAATTTATCTCCACTCGTTTTGATTTGAACTTAATTTTTTTCGCACTTGTATCGTAATGAACCAATTTATGTTATTTTTCCATTTTGGCTACGGAACCATATAAAAGAAATACGAGTATTGGTAGGTAGTAGGTAATAACTAAAGTCCGGACTACTCCGGACCTACGGGACACAGGACCCAGGTGTACCGAGGTGTTGTTTTTTCTTCTTCTGTCAATTTAAGAGCTCTGAGCTCTTGTCGGTGTAGCCATATGCAGCTGTCTCCACACTCCTCTGTCCTCAGCAGTCCTCTTCACCTCCTCATACGACATGACGCCCGCCTTCTCCTTTATTTGGTCAGTGTATCTTATTCTTGGTCTTCCCCTTCCTCTCTTTCCATCCACTTTTCCTTCTATAATGTTCTTCAAAAAATCATCATGTCGAATGAGATGGCCAACCATCCTGCCTCGTTTATTTTCTATTGTTGCCAATAATGTCCTCTCTTCTTGAACTCGCCTCAGCACTTCTTCATTTGTTACTCTATCTGTCCACTTTATTCTGTTGTTTTTTACAAATGGAAAACTATAGAGTCTAAATACTCAAAGGATTCCGGTAGGTATATCGGTATATATCTTTATGTACTTAATGTCAGATTAAGATTATTAGAATTTTGGACCATTAACGAAGAAATTGACCGTTGAATTGATGACCGTGTGGTGACGGCAGTAAGAATACATTTATCACCACCCCAACTCCTCCTGCAGGTATCGTAAGAGTCGACTAAGGGATTGAAGTGTCACTGACCATTATTTGATAAAAGATTGATGATGGGCAGTAGCATCATCATAGTGGACACATTACTGCGATCGCCAATCCGCTTGCACAGCGTAGCGATTATGGATATATACAGGGTGGTCCAAACCTTGACGTCAAAAAATTTTTTTTAGATTCCTCACGTCATGGGCTATCAGAATATACCCCATGTATGTTAGCCGATTTTTTGTAGTTTTCGAGTTATGAATTTTTGAAATTTTTATTCTTTGAGAAATTCTGGTATTTTTTTGAATTTGGTATTTTTTTATCCTACTTATATCAAAGTGAGGACGTTAATTTTTTTTGTCAGTAAATGCTTTATTTTGTAGTAATACTTTCACAAAAAAAAACTATTAAAAAAACCCAATAGTTTTTTTTAATAATAAATTCCTTCACTCCAGAATTTTTCAAAAAATAAAAATTTCAAAAATTCATAACTCGAAAACTACAAAAAATCGGCTAACATACATGGGGTATATTCTGATAACATATGACGTGAGGAATCTAAAAAAAATTTTTTGACGTCAAGGTTTGGACCACCCTGTATATGCATCTATGATATATATGCTATATATGCATCTATACGTATAGTTAATAGGAGAGTCCTACGCCCGGCAGTGGACTATCATAGGCTGACGACGTATGATGATGTTATATGAACGAAGAAATTAAGCAGCAGTTTATACTTCCCTTTGGATCCCAAAAAAAAAAACAATTAGATTTTTTTTTGATATTTACTCTATCCAACAATCTCTGTCAGTAAAACAAAGCGGCAAACTCAAAATTTCTATGGGCGGCCAGCTTATCCCGCCTACGTTTAATGAATTTGCCGCCTTTTTCGAGTAACGGAGATCGTAGGTCAATGTATAATAATTAATAATCGTACTTTCCATTGTGAGGTGAGGTGAGGTAAATTTAGGAGATGAATTTTCTGTAAGATTTGACTATAGCCTGCGGTTTGGTTTTTAGTTTTTAATTTCGCGGTATTTTTGTTATCACAGTCTTCGGTATTGCCAGTGCTAACACACAATTGAAATTAATGAAACAGAAATATTCATAAATATCTCGTATAAAGACAAACAATAATTTTCAATTATAATACTCACTTTTCGTTAGCATACATGTTATATTTTAAATCATTTTCAGAAGTCTTTTGGATCCTGCGATCAGCACAATTCATCGCTGTCACGCACACTGTCATCGTATGCGCGAGTTGCACGGCGCCTTTCTTCGACGAAATTTGGCACATTATTCAATCGCAAAATGGCGGCTAGTGCAAATAGCTCAAGTTTGTGGCCCAATAGTCAGGCTGACTATGAATTGCGAGATGTTATTGGTAAGCATTATTTAAAGAACCTTAGTAATAATGTTAATTTAAGATGTTTGAATCATCTATTTGTTTCATAAATGCACATTTCTCGGTTGTCGGCAAGTGAACTCTCGAGCTGTCAAATGAGTCGAATCCCATATGATTCAGAAACTTTTTTTTGCTATTAATAATGTAAATTGAAATGACTTGATATTGTCCTATTTTGAATTACGATTAATAATTGTATATTTGGTGAAATTTGCTTACAGTTCCTTCCGATAATCCTCATATTCTTAACCTAGTTGTACTTGTGTCATATTTAGTACTCTTGTTAGGTGACAGATGTTTTATTATGCAGCTATATTGATAAACCGTAAATAAATTAATATGTTTTTAATTAAAAAGGCGTCGGAGCCACTGCAGTGGTGTACGGAGCCTTTTGCATACCACGGCAAGAAAAATGTGCCATCAAGAGGATCAATTTGGAGAAATGGAATACGTCAATGGATGAACTCCTTAAAGAGATACAGGTCCATAATTCCCCATTTATTATTAATTAATATTTGTATATTTAATTATTATTAAATGTGTTTGTTATTATAATCTTTTTTGTTTTTAGGCAATGTCAAGCTGCAACCATGAAAATGTGGTAACATACTATACTAGTTTCGTTGTAAATGACGAACTATGGCTTGTACTGAGGCTTCTGGAAGGTAAGTCATACTGCATCTATTTGTGTAAAAACAACCCACTTTGTCGATTACCATAACAATGGAATGGTGTATTTTTTTCTATGAATTAAATGTCTAGGCTCCCATTGCAAGCAAAAAAGTGGGACGCTTGTAATAAATCTCTTTCATTGGTCCTTATATGTTAAGTAAAGGAATGCAGCATGAATATATCACTAAAAATAGGTATGATTAGATTAATTGAAAGATTTTTTTAATTTTAAGTTTAATTACAAATAATTAAACATTTAAATGTAATCAATTTTTAGGTGGAAGTCTTTTGGATGTTATAAAGCATAAGATGAAAGTGACTAATTGCAAACATGGAGTATTTGATGAGGCAACAATCGCTACAGTACTAAAGGAGGTGTTGAAGGGTCTTGAGTACTTCCACAGCAATGGTCAAATACACAGGTACTTGTTTATCTTAGTTTTTATAAAACTTGTGTTTACTATTGATATGGTTTTGTTGTCATTCAAAACTTTCTGAAATTTTCTATTAGTCATTGAATCGCCATTTCCCAAACATGCTTATGTATAGTCAAGTTGCAAGTGCAATATTTTACTCATAGTTGAAAAATGTGTTTGAGTTATTTAATGTATTTTACTCTATAATATTCAATGCAATAATTTACTGCGAGGCATCTGTCTGATTAAAATGTAACATTAACGTGAATACTAGTTATAATAAATAATAATAAGTTAAATTTTGTCAGCCTCTGTAGCCTAGTTGGTAGTGACCCTGCCTACGAATCTGGAGGTTCCGGGTTCGAATCCCGGCGAGGGCATTCTTTGTGTATTTATTTATCACAAGTGTTTGTTCCTTGGTCATGGCTGTGTATTTATCTAAGTATCTATACGTATCTATCTATTATATATATCGTCGCCTGGTACCCACAACACAAGCCTTAATTGAGCTTACCGTGGGACTAGGTTGATTTGTGTAAGATGTCCCAAGATATTTATTTATTTAAATTAAGAATGTTCACTTAAAAGTAAGGGCCTACTTATAAATTTTCATGCTTTGCTCATGCTCATCAAAAGTGCAGGTTTGATGTGAGATAGTTTAAAAAAAAAGTCTGTATAATATTATTCAAAAAAATTTATGGTTCTCATGTCAAACTAATGGTATGGTATTATTATAATATTAAGGGTAATGCACAGCTGTTTAGGAAATCCTGTATTATAAGTGGCAACTGGTAAATGTGTATTGTCAGGTCAAAACCAAAACTCACCAGATCTAAGGGTTACCAACTGACTTGGAGTTAACTGGCTAAGGTGGATTAACCATTTAGGACATGTTTCACCATCTCCGAATAAAATATATCTGACAAACTGATAGCTGATATTTTGTGGGCCTGAAAAATATGATACTAATAATTTTATCTGATAGATATATTTATCCAGGAATTGTGAAACAGACCGTTAACCTTGTGTTAGTAGCCTAACCCGAAATGAGACTAAGTAACAAATACCTACTTGATAAAGATATATCTCAGTTTGGTACTGACATACATTTTCTCTAAATGTAGTGACAGTTTTGTTTGATTTTCAAGCAGCAATATTTTCTAAAATAACTTCATGCATATTATAAATTTTCTTATATTTTTATATGTGACTGTGTTTCCTAAAATTAGTAAGGACAGATAATAAAGAAGCTAAGTAAAATTCTGGGCTTACTAAATAATATGTTATTTCCTCATCAATCAAATAGAAGTTTTATTAAATATTTCGTACTTTTTAAACAATTTGAATGCTTATGCGAATGTTTTTTACCCTGCTTTAAAGAAGCTATGCTATTATATTACTAAGTCAAATCATAAAATGCTAAGCAATATTATTTTGGGCAATAAACAACTGTAAATTTAATTTTTGTTTTAATTGTGAACCTTTGTTTTATTTTTTTGTGTAGACATGGTGACATTGGTGATCAGTTAATTGAATATAGTAATTAGGGAATTTATTATGGTCTTCTGTTGAATTAACAAGCATTTATTTTATTTTTAATTATTGGTACGCACTTTCAGTAACTGATTTCGTATGTCTTTGACATACTTATATCACAAATGTTAATATAGTGACTAAGTCTGATGATGATGATTATGATTACGATCGGTCAAGGTTTGGTACAAATAAAAACTGAAAATGAATCATTTAAAATTGTAAATCGTGAAAGAACTTATTAATTTCGATCATGTAAAAAAGGCAACCAGGCATTCTAATATTTCTAATAGCAGAATCATACTTCTGAATTTATAGTATGGTGTATATCATTTTCCAGGGATATAAAAGCTGGTAACATTTTACTTGGAGAGGATGGGACAGTCCAAATAGCAGACTTCGGTGTTTCAGCCTGGCTTGCCACCGATAGAGATCTTTCGAGGCAGCCAGTGAGACACACTTTTGTGGGGACACCCTGCTGGATGGCCCCTGAGGTTATGGAACAAGTGAGTATGACTCCCTACTCGTGAAACATGTATCTCTTAATAAGTAGTCACAGAGAAAATGAATGCTATTGAATGGTGTGTTTAATGTCCTAGTATTTTCTAAGGATCGTCTTGCAGCTATGTGTAGTAACTGCGAATTCTTAGACATTTCGTGTCCTTAATGCTGAGTACCTATCTTTTTTTTAGGATCATGGATACGATTTCAAAGCTGACATTTGGTCGTTCGGCATAACGGCCATCGAGATGGCTACTGGTACTGCCCCTTACCACAAGTATCCACCAATGAAAGTACTAATGCTTACTCTACAGAATGACCCGCCCAACATTGACACAGGTATGATGTTCTTTAAAAAAATTGGTTTACAGACATAATTGGGTTCACTGTTCATAATGACATTAATGACTTTAGAAATACATTTAAGTAGCGTGAATCATTTGCCATAAATAATAATTATGTATATTTGCGTCTTGTTGATTTGAGTAGACCTGGGAAGTTTAATATTGGACAAATTCATTCAGAATACTGCCTCGTAATTGTAAAGTTTAAATCATAAAAGGTCGCTATTATTAAAATATCTATCCCTTCACGTTTTTGGTTGGAAATGAACAGACAACCGTTCGATAAAGTAGCGACGACAATCACTTAATAAATAATTGACGTCAATGCTGTCAATGAGGTACCGTCCGGCAAAATCAATAGAGCGGTCTTGTCTTGGTGATTAACACAAAGTAGAGCGGCTAATTGTATGGGGCAATTTGTAGCGTCCATTGGCCGCTATGCCACTAACTCCGGCTGATTTATTGGCAATACATTGTAGTTGCTGTCTCCACAAGTCTACATAATTAATCACCAGATATGTGACCTATTATCAGATGTCGGCGCGAGTTAAAAATGTACCTATGTCACATAATTAGGAAGCAATTTAAGTAGTTTTAGAGCTGGCTGGATATCTAACTTCCTTAATAAAATATAAGTGGGTCAATCTTTTTTTTTTCTTGCACTTCACTTTAGTGCTTATTGAATCATAGTGCAATACTGCCCTGCTAAGCATAATAGCGATATCTACATTACATTATATACCTAGCTGACGATTCCATTTCCAAATGCCTCTATTTTTGAGATATCGCTATTTCGCTTAGCAGGGCAGAATAGCCATGATGACTGGCAAATTAAATCAACATCTTTTTCGAACTGTCGAAACTATTATCGCCACTAAGAAGTTTGAAATAAAATACACAAAAGTGACCTCACGTTTGTATACTGCCAAATTCCAACCCACTCTTTTAAGTTCTTTCCAATTTATTAAATAGAAGTTCTGTAGAAACATTACTGTAATCTTCATTTTCGTACTCATTCATGTCGTTCATAATGTGAAATAATGTATTTTAACTACAGTCATCATTACTATTAGTGAGTTACGTGAACTTCATTGTGTATGACATAGACATTGATAAGGCCGAAAGGGATAACCAATAATTACGGATTGCTAAGTGAAGTAGGAGACGTTTATGTATAAGGGGGTTAATCTGTAATTTACGCTACCATTATGTACTAAACTCATTTTATATTTCTTGACAATATTACGGTGACTCGAAGAAAATAGTGTTATTCAGGATTTTCGTGTCACAGCTACTAACAAAGCGCACGAAAAAAGTTTATTGAGTCGGATATTGTTGGTTAGAAAACAATAATTATAAGTTGCGATTTACCCTGAACGTAAACGTCGTAATTTGGACAACACCAGGCAAAAACAAGTCGTAGTCCTTCGCGATGAGCTATGACTTTATAAATTGACTATACTGTTTAAAACAGGAGTATAAACTTAATAATTATTTATTACTTAATTATTATGTCTCAACTGATTCGTATAGATGAATTATTTCAGTTTGTGATTGCTTTTTTTTTCGGAGATGTCATATTAAAATCTGGCAATACTTTGGACGACCTGTTTTAAGCATAGGGTTTATTTTATGGAGAGATTAAAGTTACCTATCAAGCACAAGCTAAGCTAAACTAGTAGATCATTATAACACGTATAACTCTGTTTGACTTCGAAAACTATCTTGATCTATATCTCGCTTAATTAATTTCTTATTTAACCTTTGTAGGCGCCGATGAAAAGGAGCAATACAAGGCCTACGGAAAAACATTTAGGAAAATGATTGTGGATTGTTTACAAAAGGACCCGTCTAAACGCCCAACCGCCACAGAGCTGCTTAAACACCCTTTCTTCAAGAAAGCTAAAGATAGGAAGTATCTGACGCAGACACTAGTCGCCATAGGACCCAGCATGGAAACACGAGTCCATAAGGTAGGTGAATCGTATATTATTAATACGATAATTTGACGAGTTTCTTAGCCTAGTCTGTGACTCGCCCTATGAAGTTGGAAGTTCGAATCCTAATGGGAGTAATGGGGCTATCTTATTATGATACACAGGCAATTACAACATAGATTTGTTCTCTATTTATGATTGTTTTCTATTAATTTATGTATTTTTTTAGTTCTTCTGGTCCTACATTAGAGGACTATGATAACATCGAACAAATCTAAATTGTATTAATTAGAACAGAGTTGCATTTATTATGTTACGTAAAATTTTTTTGTTAAAAAAATTTAATTCAACTTTTATATCTTGCCGAGTGGCAGAAATTATCAATGACGAATTTTGGTAGTCTCTTGTATGGCCGGGCCTTAGGAAGATTTAACAGCTACAGTACAGTAGGTACAAAACTCCAAGTTACGCAGAACTTATGTTGTTTCCAGGCCAGCAAAAGGCAGCCCGGAACGTCGGGTCGTCTGCACCGGACCGTCACCGGCGAGTGGGTGTGGAGCGAAGAGGAGGACGAAGGCGAGCCGCACGAGTCGGAGGACGAGAGCTCACCCACGCCGGACCGGCGGCCGATGAACCGGCTGCAGCCGGCCGAGTCTAGCGGGAGCGACTCTGAGGAGGTGAGGTCATACAGTGTACAGAATACCGACCCGGCACCGGCGAGTGTGGAGCGAAGAGGAGGACGAAGGCGAGCCGCACGAGTCGGAGGACGAGAGCTCACCCACGCCGGACCGGCGGCCGATGAACCGGCTGCAGCCGGCCGAGTCTAGCGGGAGCGACTCTGAGGAGGTGAGGTCATACAGTGTACAGAATACCGACCCGGCACCGGCGAGTGTGGAGCGAAGAGGAGGACGAAGGCGAGCCGCACGAGTCGGAGGACGAGAGCTCACCCACGCCGGACCGGCGGCCGATGAACCGGCTGCAGCCGGCCGAGTCTAGCGGGAGCGACTCTGAGGAGGTGAGGTCATACAGTGTACAGAATACCGACCCGGCACCGGCGAGTGTGGAGCGAAGAGAACTAGGACGAGCCGCACGAGTCGGAGGACGAGAGCTCACCCACGCCGGACCGGCGGCCGATGAACCGGCTGCAGCCGGCCGAGTCTAGCGGGAGCGACTCTGAGGAGGTAGGGCGTCATACAGTGTACAGAATACCGACCCGGCACCGGCGAGTGGGTGTGGAGCGAAGAGGACATGGGCGAGTCGCATGAGTCGGAAGACGAAAGTGTTGAGAGTTCACCCACGCCGGACCGATTGGCCGAGTCTACCTATGCCTAGCAGTGGACTGAAATAGGCTGATGATCAGTGATCGGCACAATCGGTGCAAAACTTCAACAAAACTTGTGAAGTAGATATAAAAAACAT
This sequence comes from Thaumatotibia leucotreta, assembly GCA_025490895.1. Taxonomy (NCBI): domain Eukaryota; kingdom Metazoa; phylum Arthropoda; class Insecta; order Lepidoptera; family Tortricidae; genus Thaumatotibia; species Thaumatotibia leucotreta. The sequence continues at coordinate 25,958 of JALPQI010013456.1, read as the reverse complement.
TTAAATTCATAAAAAATGAAAATCAGCGTCGTGGCAATCTAGCCATGACACATGCTGAGTGGCAACCTTTTTGGTGTGTTTATAATTTTATCAATTTCTTTGTAGTTGTACCATTTAATCGCCAAATAAATAATATTCTATTCTATTCTGTTCTAAAAATATACATAACCATTAACCATGCACACATACTGGAAATCCGTGATTCCTACACACAATGAATATTCGTATTTTTCTTGGTTGTAAGTGTTCCTATATTTCATCTCTAAAAGTTTTGGTAAAGTTTTGCACCCATAGTGCCGATCACTGCTGATGATGTGACATGTGATGATGACGAATGTCTATTTTAACGATATCGTATTTATATTAGACTACAGAATAAACGGACGAATGTTATCTTATTACAGGAGCAACCGCCGGCTGCCGCCACTCCGACAGATACGGCACCGCCCGCCACAGATGAACCACCCACTATCAATCTAGTCTTAAGGCTAAGGTGAGATAGATGGGTCAAACGTAAACCCATGTTCGGAGTCTTTCCGGTGGACAATCTAAAAGTTAAGGCCTATAAAGCTTGATTTTCTTATGAAAGCCTAATCTTCATTAAGACGTCCTCCTTTTCCATTGCTTTGTATGATAAAAATCATTACTATCTGTCCACAGGCTGTTAACTATCGACCACAGGAAAGAAAAAGTGCGTGTTCTGCTGAACTGTAGAGCCCCTCTCTCCTGTGACCAATAGTAAGCAACTGGTAGGAGTGTAGTCGTGATTTTTATCATACAATTCAATAGGAAAGGAGTGCCTTTAAATGACAATAAGGGTTTAATAAGAAAACTAACTCTCATAGCCCTTAACTTTTAAAATATCCACCGGAAAGACTCGTAACATGATTTTAAGTTTGACCCAGATTCTTTATATATTTTTTCCTAATAAGGCAAAATCTACATTGTAACTCAATTATTCAATTGTAACAAATGTGCGCAAACAATAGTGGCTTAGTTATTTGTTATTACAAAAAAAATCTATCCAAGTAACTTAACCGTTGTCACTTTAGATATTTTTAGGACTACGTTTCTTTTTTACCAAACACAATGATAGATGTCATTTCTTTTATTCATCCCATAAATGCCACCTTTAATATCATCATAATGTATCATAAGTAAATAAACAGACGATGATATACAATTACAAGGATTTACCCACTCACGTTTTTTAATCATCAAGAGCCAATCAACAATTTTGATCTGATGCTAATAGGCTACTTGATTCATATCCAATTTAGTGCAAAAAAATATTATTTTCTGTAGTATTAATTGAAAAGATTAATATTTTTCGATTACGGTGTATTAAAAGGGTTTGATGGGTACATATTTTTTTATTGAAAAAGTTGTTTTTTTTTTTAAGTTCGTACTCTAAAACGTCATAATGTGACGTTATAGGATCTTAAACTAACTTCATGTCGAATCTTATACGACTGAAATTCGCGATGAACATGTAGGCATGTAGCTTTGCTGTGACATTGACATAACATAAGTGACATGTCAAATGTTTGTTTTCGTTTTGAGTGACTTCACACGACAGATAATCTAAGCATTAACATGGCTAGTATAGTTTTCGCGCGGTAACGAAAATTTAAATTTTAAGTTATAATTTTGCGGTTTCTAGGTCGTGAAAAAATATATTTATATATTTTTTCCGTTAATCAGATACTGATTAATAATATAAGACAAACTTTAAAAATGGGTCAAGTAGCCTATTGAGTGTCCCTTAAAGTGAAATAGCACATTACTCATTTAGCATGTGTCATTTTCCCTAGGAACTCCCGCCGCGAGTTAAACGACATACGATTCGAGTTCGTAATGGGCAAAGACTCGGCGGAAGGCATCGCCGCCGAACTGATAGGCGCCGGTCTGGTCGACCCACGTGACTCGGTGCCCATCTCGAGACACCTCGAGAGCTTGCTCGACTCGCAGACCCCGCTCGCGCCCACGGCGCCTAAGACGGTCACATTCCACTTGGTGAGTGCACTCTACATTTTATTAGTACATTGTGCATCAAGGGAGGTAAGCACGGAATCACTAACGAGACTGTTAGAAGCCCGACGCCGTTAGGCGGAGGGCTTTTAAGACTCTAGTTAGTATTCCGCCTACCAACCGTGATGCATACAATGTTTTTCATCACACTTGCCGACAAAAAAAAAGTTTTAAGATATAATATTATTAAATGACGTACTGACATTTCTATTACTCCCTAGGGAATTTCACTTTTCTATTACTCCCGCTACGCACGCAAGCAATGACGCGCTTACACAGCAAGTGTAATGAAAAATGTATTAACACATTCACGGACGCTGTGTGACGTCATCTGTCATAGTCCAAAAGTTACAAAAAACTACGTGAATACTATAGCATTCGTGTCCGCGGACATGTTAAGATAATAAGCATGATGACTGGCAAGTCAAATCAGCATCTTTTTTCAAACTGTCAAAACGATCACCACTATGGAATTTTATATGAAATACTCAAAAGTGACGTCACGTTTGAGTACTCCCAAATGACCTACTCTTTTAAGTTCTTTTCAATTTATTAAATAGAAGTTCTGTACAAAAATTACTTTTATCTACATCTTAGTAATAATTTCTTCGTGTATTAAGTCGTGCATAATGTTAAATAATTTATTTTAACTACAGTCATCATCCCTATTAACCCTTAACACATTCACAGACGCTGTGTGACGTCATCTGTCATAGGCCAAAAGAAACAAAAACTACGTGTTACTAATTATAATTAACCATTAAAATGATAATCAAATATCAGTCTTACTTGTTGGAAATATAATTACAAGCTACTTAAGAGTTAAGTTATAAGTTATAGTCTGTCAAAACAAGTTTAGCAGTGACAATAGGATCAATTTGGTATATATGCCTCTCTTTTTTTGAATCAATAACATTAGGGTAAGAAATGATGATATGATTCTCTCTATCTGTGACTCAAGTGGGTAAAACCCTAGACAAACTGTAATATATGTATATATTACAAACTGTAATAATACACGGTGCTCGCGAGCATTGCGAAAGATTTTAACTGCATTCTGGGCATCAAAATAAACATAAAATATTATGAGACCAAAAGTCAATTCCACCAAAAAAAAATTTTTTTTTTCTTTTTTTTAGTCTTTTTGAATACTTCTTAACATTTCCAGTACTTTTTATCATAACAATAATTTGTTTAAATTATTTATTTCAATTGTTTTTTTAGATACAGGTTATTTCGCCAAGTCTACGTATTTTTTGATTGTCAGGCAAAAGGTGTGGTAATATTAGAACACATTGTGGTGGCATTGTAATAATAAAGAAGTTAAATGACGAGTTACGTCGAAAAACTTATTTCGAAAAAAGGTTGATTATCTCTGAAACCAAGCCGAATCCAGGAAATTTTATATAACATTAAAGACTCTAAATGTGGTCAGGAATCCAGCATTAAAATCTTTCGGAATGCTCACGAGTACCGTGTATATATTACAAACTGTAATATATATATATTACAAACTGTAATATATATATTACAGTTTGTCTAGCGTTTTACCCACTAACACTACACAACTAAATAATGTTTCATTCATGAAGAAACGTGATTTGATTGATATTTTGGCATAATTATCAAGTTTCGACAAATCTGAGCATCTTCAATAGGTCTTAAATAACGCTTAATTAATGATGACTTTAATTCCGTTAACTTTATGAACCCTTTGAACACCTAAATCTTGATTCCCTAATATTTTTGTATTTTTATGGCTGTAAGCGTTATTCCGACATTTCTAAGCATAATAAAGATGTCAAAACCTAAGGCTGACTTTTTTGTTTTTATTTTCAGAATTCAGCCGTACCTAATGAACAATTTGATGACAAAACACTAATAGGATTCGCGCAAATATCTATAGTTGATTAGAACTCGTACAACAGGTTTGTAGTCGCCGTAAACGCGCCGCTAGTAGGAATTTAAAATTATACAGGTACTTTATAGTGTGTACCTATCATAGTTTAGCTACGTAAAGATGAGGTTACTTACATCAGAGCAGTAATCGATTCACAATTTGTGTACTTATATATTTATTGGCAGCAGGTGAAGTAGTTACTTTTAAAATATTTACAAATATAGGTACTACTTTTGTGCAGAATTTGTTAACGCTAATTTAACAGCTTTAATAATTGGACATCTTGGATCATTTATTTAATCTGTAAAAATTTGCCCTCGTTTTGAAATACTGTCGACTCTTTATTTATTTATATTTTATATGATTATGTCAAATTAATTATTTCGTCGTTTATTACTCCGATGTCAGTGACCTCGACTGCGATTGTATTGGTTTAAAAATAATGGTGCTAAGGGTTTGGAGGACATAAATGCCTCGCGGTCTATGTATAGTGTACGTGTGATAGGGTATAGATTAAATAATTAAAAGTTCCAATCATGTATTATAATTTAGTAAGTATTATTAAATTATTTATATGACAATCACCAATGTCTTGGTATTTAGCCAAAGATAAGTAATAGTCGCCGAGAAGTTCAAACCTAACTGATGGCCTTATTGTATTGGTTGCATTTGTTGCTTAGTAGATATGTAATTAGAGGCATTTTGGTATACAGGTCCATTCACCTAAGCCGGCTTGAACTGACCGAATCACTGACAAAAATATCATTGTGTATGCGTCATAATTAGACCCTGTTATATTGTCGCGTTAGAGATTGGATGTTTTTTTCATCGACCTTCTCAATATCGATGTCCATGTTATGCACCAATGTGATTAATTTTTGCAATTAAATAAGCACTTATACAAATAACTGTTTGCAGATTTCTAACAAAACAGTGGAATATACTTAAATCTTCTATTAATTTTATCTCAGATTTAGGCATCATGTTTTAAAAAAAAAAATCATAACATTTTAATAGATACCAACGCTATTTTGAGAACTAACACAGATCTAAACGACTGAAACCATACACATTATTGCATATCATACACATCGGTATCGAAATAGTTGATAAAAATTCATTCAATCCCTACGAAAAATTAATGTCAGTGCTACAAGATAACGAGGTCTAGACATAATCTATTTAATTGTATTTATGTTTACAGGACTCTATTTGTGTAAGCTACTGTTACAATTTTACTAGTCTAAAAAAGTTCTGTCGTCACCCGTTAACCCTTATATGCATACGATATCGATATTTCAGTGAAAACCGTTGACTTGCTCTGGTATTAGCAATTATATGTATAATGTAACATATATAGGGCATAATTAAGGTATTCATTTTCCGTGTCTTTTCCTCAACGCAGGACCCAGTTAGCTAGTCACACCCATAACATTTGCTTATTATTTTATCCATGTAAATTTTGGCAAGAGTAGCAAATATAAACAGTGTCGACAAACGGCCTGGCAAATTCAGATTTTTTTAGAATTTATGCGTATGTACGTGCCTTTCAGCGCCTAATAAGTTACAATTTGAATCTCCAATGTATACCTACCGCAAAGCCAACTAGTGACTAGTAATTTCCAACTAAGATCCTGTCGAATGGTATGGCTTTATGTATAACTGAGGGTCTACGTCAAAGATCGACTTGTCTCCTCTCTGTCGCTCTAGTTTATTATGCAAGTGTAACAAACAGGAAGGCGACATGTTTATTGCGGTTACAGAAGTAACCAAGGTGAAGAGAAGTAAAGAAGGGTTCTGTGGCCGGTAGTTGGTAGCGACGCAATGACGGCTGGACCGAAACATGCGGGCACCGTTAGGGCACATTCTTCATGATTATAATCAAAGCCCGGATGACGAGAGCAAAAATGCACTTGTCACTAGTGCTTACTAAAATATCGAATATTCTATCGACAATATCGACATCCATACCAACATTTTTATGAATTAGAAATGTATTGATCAATAGTAATTTATGCAACCGTACGTAATCAGAGGCATTGCGATCTAAAATTGATGAACAATAATATGCCAATAATACCTAGTACCATAGGACAGATACAAAACCGAAATGAAAGCCTAAAAACCAGCTTTAATATCGTTTAAAAGCTCAAATTGCACTTGTTAAGATTACTTTTATCCTCAAGTCGAAATTATACACAAGAAATATCATAATGTGTTGACTAAAAAAGCTGGTGTCATCTATTTCAAAAATCTTATACAATTTGATATCAAGCACTAGTGAAAAGTTCATTTTGCGCGCGTCGTCCAGGCTTTGATTATAACATTATAATCTGTTAGCTTCTGATCGCGGCTGAATGGTCGTGACCTGGCTGTTATGCTAAAAGTATATAATACGGATAACTTCTAAAATTATAAGCAAGCTAACCTAAAGAACTACGTTTTGGCGTATTTTGTCACGGTAATTCAAAGCTGATATAAAGGGGAGAAGTCAAAGCGAAAACATTGCGTGTTGTGTAGCAAAATAATGTCCATTGGGCCCCTGAGGCGAGCCAAGTATGAAAGCAGGGGTCGAAAGTTGACGTCTATAGGTTTATGTGTCTATATTCATATTCAATGTGGAAGATAAGATTACTGTAGATATAAACGTAGGTTCTATAGAATAATATTCACGCATCAATCTTCTTTAAAAAACCCCTTTAAAATTTAACGCCCTTAAAGCCTGATTTAGACATTCAAGAATTTGTGCAATTTTCTTACATTCGAAATGTGATTGATAGATTAAATTTAATGAAGTTCATTAGAAGCAATGTGCCTACGAACAAATAAAACATGGAAGCCGCGCGCCATACTAAATTGCCTTTCAAAAACGGTCCTGAATTTTAGTTGACAAGTGTCACTCCCTCTTCGATCCATCACGGTAATGAATTTCAATGTCAACCTATAAAAACTTAAACCACCATTTAAAAATAGTTGTGATTGGTCCTTCAAAGTTTTGATTGGTTTTGATTTTTGGTTTCTATAAACATTTGTCAAAGATGTTGCGCCGAAATATGCGCGATGTTAAGAAAAGCGCTATGTCCTGCCCATCTTGGCACAATTGAACAATTGTATTTGGGGGCATTTTTGAGCTGGCATTAGACCAGCAATGTGCTGAAAATGGCACGCAATTGTTCTCAAATGCTCAAACTAAGCTTAATGATAGCTTCTCTTTTGTTATTTTGTCTTGCTCCCTTTAGATCACAAACGTGCCTAAAATTGCTTGCGTATCCTATCAATGACATACGGTAGCAGTAAAATAGATGTACTTACTTTACATATGTATTTGTATATCACTTTCAAGTGAGTGTATGAATGTTCTGAAGTTTTCATCCGTACAAGTAGATTTAATCTATTGTCTTTCCCACCTATAAATAGACCTCATACGCTGTAGGTATGCCGTATAATTCATTATTTATTATAACGCTATTCTTTTTTTTATTTATTGACATACATTAATATTAACAATAGTTTATCAAAACGATTTGTCCATTGTCAAAACATATCCTGTTGTCCCAAGTAAAATAGTAATTCGTAAAATCGATATAGTGATTTAGTTATTATTAGAGCTAACATCAAGCAGCGGACATGTTAGGCACTGGTCTCACCGCGAGCTACTAAGCTATGAACTATTGGCTATAAACACGAACAGAAGATACGCACTCCCGTGTAAATAAAAGAGATACGGCGATACTCGCCCAGCTATCAGCTATCACCGCCGGGCGAGTATCGCCGTGTCTCTTTTAATTACAAGGGAGTGCGTATCTTTTGTTCGTGTTTATAGCCGATAGTTCATAGCTTAGTAGCTCGCGGTGAGACCAGTGCCATAGGTATCGTAAATAACCGTTGCACATGCATTCGACAGGGAACATGTTAATGAATAAGTTAGGTTTTCTTCGGAAATTTATTTACAAACAGGGATATGTATTTATATAAGAAAGCGAAACAGTTGTACTCGCCATCAGATAATTCTAGAGCATCTAAGATGCCAGATGGCAAGATGCCATTTTGCAATCGTGCACGATAAGCGATAGGTCACGTGACAATAATAACGTATGGAAATGCTCACGTGACTTTTCGTTTCAATATGTCATTGTAATACATTTATTACTTGTCGCTTATCGTATACGATTGTAAAATGGCATCTTGCCTAGGCCCGCTGAGCAAGCACACGTCTTAGGGGTCTTTCCAAATCAAACGACGCGGATTCACGGCGGCGTAAGCCGGTCGAAAAAAGATTTACGTCACCGGCATAAGAGCGAAAAATCTGATGTCGCGTCGGCCAAGCTAATACGTGCCGATCGAATTTCTCTTCGATTTGGGGAGACCCGTTGGCGCGTTTTGAAATATTTATTTATACTGATGGGTAACTTTTATTTTCCGGTCCTTTGGTAAGACTTGGTCCTGTCAAATTCGTTGTTTAGTATCAGTTTCTGGTTAACATCTTAAGGCCACATCAAACCTATTCTAGCGACAGTCGTTTTTGTGCCAATTGGTGTGCCTATAATATGACGTTCTAGGCCTATTGTATACTTTAAACTTAAACTCTAGACTTACCCACTCAGTATACAGTGAACGTCAAAGATATACGTACGGTTTAAGTGCCAAAAATAACTTTACACGACTTTATAGCCATGACATTAAGGTCGTGTAAATATATGTTTGTTTAACCGTAATCATATCGACGACTTACATTTAGGGTGCGGCTCCACTGACGCGGAGCGGAGCGGAGCTGTGCAAAATTGACCAATTACATTCTCAAATTCAAAATTCGAAACACTGTGATGCCGTTTCATTGGCCGAGCTCCCACAGATCCGCTCCCACGGAGCCGCACCCTTACTGTGTCACTCAGGAATTGAAACCATTACACTGGACTGGGAAAGTGTTAAGTTCATTATTTTTTTCCGTTCATTTTCGTATCCAAGTCTTATTAAAGACTGCGTCTAGACATCTAAGTTTTATACAGTCATTAAGTAGAAATTAAAACACGAAAAGTAAAATGTTTTAACTTTATAGTGTAGTTAATATGTATGAATGATTCTAGTCTGCTTTTAGCAGTGACGATATATACATTTTTTTTGTAAAAAAATACACGTTTGGGAAAGTTATCAATATGATAACTCTCACGATAATTACGAATTAATTGCACATGATAATGTCTATCATAAATATTTTATTGTATCTAGTTGATTATTGAATGACGTAATAATCATGTACTTCTATCGTCTGGCCTAAGGCATGAGTGCTTCAGATAGATGTGTTTCTGATTCTGTATAAATCCGTATCTTTGAGTAGCAGCTTGGTACCGGGGACACATGTGTTCATGGTTTATATACGCAGTAGCTGTAATGCACTAGACGATAACAATCGTATTCTAATATGTAACAACTTTTTGTCGACATCATATTTGGGTCATATTCAAAATTCAGTAAGCCCTGAAGAGACTCAGTTTTACTTCTGTAGTACATTTAGCAAAACTAAAAATGCTCCGGAAATACGTTTAGTTGAAAGTCTTGTAATCATTTGTGCAGGTCGGAAATGATCACTTTACGGATTATTGATTACCCTTTGATTAAGTATATAACCAATACGTCAATCGTCTTTTAGGATAATATTAAATATAAATAGACCATGAAAATTGACACATGATATCCGGGTTGCACTTATAAAAAAGTTCCGGCCTAAGATATGTTTTATGTTAAGTACAGGAATGATCAAACCTGATTCATGAATTATAAAAATATGCGACTAAGTGATTGTGCTGTGTGAATTGCAATTTTATAATGTTCATCTCATATCTCGATCAGCTAGCCAAGGACTTGTAATAGTTTTAATGAATATACCTTATTTTCATCCTATGCAATAGATATACCTATATTTATGCTCTTATTTGTACCATGTACAGTACGTGAATACGTTAGATTCACGATTTCATACGGATTTTTTGGTTACTGCAAAGTAGTGAACCATCCAAATTTAAGACATTGTTGAGTACGTAAGAATTCATTATTTAAAAAAGCTGATCTGGAACCTTATGGTGCGGTGACGGGTGAAAGAATGAATGAGACGAATACATATCGTACTGGCATTGGCAACCGTATCCTTAACTAAAAACTCGCCAATCAGGCGCAGTTGCGGGGATACTGTGAACCGTGTGTTACTCTAAAGCTGGGGCCCGTTTCTCGAACGCTTGTAACTTGTAATACTAGTGGAAGTCTCTTTTTAACACTATTGATTAGATAAGGACTTCCGCTTGTATTACAAGTTACAAGCTTTCGAGAAATAGGCCCCAGGACCACATCGCCTGATTAGGCTCGATTTTAAGTGGTGATGTGTACCTATCACGTACCTAATTGTAATATACTCTGGAGTATATAGATATATGGAGTAGTAGATTTTTTTCTCTCATGTCAGATGATTCGAAAGTGCTTATTAATAAGCTTACTTGAATAAAGAATAGTTTGACTTTGACTTTGACTATACCACACCTGTACTCTCGAATATCAGTCGAATGTTCCCATGAGTAAGACATTTTGTTCATCAAAAATTAGCTTACAATGTATTTTTAACACACGTCTGGTTTTAAATTGTATGCGCCTGTTACAACAGAATAGCAATTTTGTTTAGCCACAATTAGTATGTAATGTACAGTGATCGGTTTTTTGGATTCACCCGGCGGGTCTCCTATAGTAACTTGAAAAATAAACTTTAATATTATTGCCATGTTTCTGTTTCATAAAATATGTTCCTGTGTGTATAATACAATAGTGTTAAATAAAATTTTATAGTCACACCCGTCATTTTTTATACGCCAAATTCCGCTGGGGGAAATCCAAAAAACCGATCACTGGTAATGTAATAATTACATGAATACACATGGCCACTTAAAATCGAGCTTAATCAGACGATGTCGTCCGGCAGGAGTGTAATATACCCGCGAACCACCTCATTCGTTCGACCGGCTGCCCGGCTGTATCGCTTTTACTCATTACTTGCAGTAGCCGAGTCGTTCCTCGCCCGAGGCATGCAGCCAATCAGCCGCGGGTGATCTACGTTCCATTAACCGAATTGCCGATTGTAACGCTGCGCTTGCGCGGCAATTGTAACGCTGGTCCATTCGTTTAGTTATGGACCCGGATATTCGAGTGATCGAAATAACGGTTTTTAATATGGAACCGTCAATGCATGCATTGGCACGTTACCGAAGTTACTATTTCACGCACTGTACATGATTATAATTAATTCCATATAAAACAGTCAATTTTACATACGTAACGTAGTTAAGTTTATTGTATTACAGATTTATCTTTAAAAATAATTTTATTATGCCATATCTGAAGCATAGCTAACTTTTGTACTGAATTCTAGAGCCGCTTAGTTGGCAACGACGCGATAGTTGTTCCCATTAATTTAATCCCAAATACAGGTTTGTGAAACAAAATGAACCTCCTTGTTTTTTATTTTATTGCCAAGTTTTTCCCTACAAAATATAATCAACTTGCCAGAATAATTAAATATTGATCAAACGGATTACTCACGTAATTTTAGTCGATAATTACTCGACATGTATTATCAAACCGGAATCAGAAAGGGATTCGAGAGTACTGTTGACACAACAAATGACACAAATTTTACCAAGAAAAGAGTTGTTTATACATGTAGTGAGTGATTAATTAATCTATTGTATTTAAGTCTGCACTTAAACAATAAATACCATAGACTTATAAATTTGTAGACCGAGTCTATTATTATCTGTGGGTGACGCCGGCAATGCCTGTCAACGTTCTTTGTTTGGGTATACTAGTGCACCTAAACCGCATGTAGTAAAAGTGATTAAAATAAAGCTTTTCATGTATATTTCTGTTCGATAAGTGCACGGAATGTGATAAAAGTGATGACTTGTGTGGTTCCAGGGTGTAAAAACCGCCAGGGTTACCTGAATGAACAAAATAAAGACATTACGTTTCACCGGTAATTTAGTTTTGACTTGAATTTTAAGATTTCGAACCTTATTAACGTAAAAGTAACTGAAAATCTTATTCAATATTTGTTGCCGGATACATGTGTGTAGTTTTGTGAATTAACCATTCGTATTTGCCTTCGTAATGTAATTATAAATAGTGGGATTCAAATATTTGTATCGCATAGTGTTGTACCTAAGAGACCGACCGTGATATCGATAAATGTATTGATAGCCAACTCAGAAAATGAATCGATGTTTTTAATTTCCAACAGGTTGCCACAGGACACAGAACAAAGGCTATTATGGGTCAGAAATATCAAAAAGGCTGACGACTGGTTCCCTAAAAAGTATTCAAAAATATGCTCCGCACATTTTTAAGCTGTTGTTTCAGGCAAGGGTACGCGCATAAGTGATTACATTCTGGCGTAGTACCCACCATATTTGGTAATCATCCAATGTCATGTCAACCAGAAAGAAAAATTAAGTTTAGTTTAATAATGACACACATGTGTTTAATTACAAAGAAGCCATCATACGAAAATTGTTAGGTATGCTTTAAGGGATGATAAGTTCCATAAAACATGTTGTAATGAGGGTTTTATGAAATGCCGTTCACCAGGGCGGCAGCACTGAGGCGTCAGGTCCAGAAACTTGTCTAAATTCTAAGATTTGTACGAGTTAATAAAATTATGTAAAAAAATAAAATTACCTTCTAGTTAGTTTTTCTTTGAGGCTAGATAATTGTTTCTTAGCGAGACCTTACTGCTAAGTGGCGCCAACTAGTGGCATACGTTTTAGACAGAACACTTCTTATGACATTTTAATTAAAGATAAAATTTCATTAATTTGGTGATTTTATTTTTATCCTAAAATGTAGATTTAGAAATCATGACATATTAAGGATCGCAGAAGATCGTGATTCTGAGTAGGAAATAAGGTTTATTCCTACTGTATTCGCTACCTAATTTGGTAAAAATATTATTATTGCCGATAAAAGCATACTTACGATGAAGACTGGACAACACTAATAGTAATGACATTTTATCTAGTCAGGTTGGTAGCATTGTTCAAGAAAATGGAGTCATTGATATAATTCAAGACCAAGTAGAGCTACCTTATTTGTCTCTTTTCCTTATGGAATACATCTTGAGATGGTAAAGGATGACAATAGTTTGTACAGGTATGTCTTAATACACGGAATCTTCCCTATATTTTATCTGTGATAAATACCTACATGGATTTGAATATATCCTAAATTGACTTATACATACCTACTGTTGTGTCAACAGTACTTTCGAATCCCATTCTAATCGCGGTTTGATAATACACGTCGGGCTTTGGTCGCGGGTACTCCATAATGAGGATCCTCTAAATGGATCAAAATATGTCGAGTCTCACGTTAGTTATAATTCTAAAACTTGCCAGAAATTAACGACACAATTATTTGCCTAGAGTTGTATTGTGTTGAAAGTTGTGCCTAGAGGCCGGAATCTGACATGTGAAGGGAGGAACGGTGGGTGGATTCGCTTGAATATGTTCCGCCAGACCATTTGAACCAGACTATTTGAAATATAATTTTGAAATGGAAGAGGTACTAATTTTTTTACAACAAGTACCAAATAGTACAAATTCAGTACTAAATAATGCAATATGAATCGATCGAATTCAGGACCTGGTTCCGCCATTATAACGTTATAATGGCGGGACCAGACCATTTGAAGTATAATTTTGAAATGGAAGAGATACATTATAATGGCGGAACCAGGTCCTGAATTCGATCCTGATTCCTGATTCGATCGAATATGGACAGAATTCTGGGCCTGGTTTATAATGGCGGGACCAAACTGATTGAATATAACATTGAAATAGAAGAGGTACAATTTTTTTTACAACAGGTACCAAATAGGTAGTACAAATTGTGAGCGTCAGGATGACTGACCAAAATAGCGGATCAGTGTTAGAGTACCATCATAATTTACTACCTATTTGCTACTATTTACTACCTATGTTCACATATTTGCTACCTAAGTTTAAAAAAAGAAATCAATTTAATTAAGTGGGCAGTCATTCTGACGTCAGGATGACTGACCATATTTAGTATTTCGTGGTTAGACCCAATATTTTGCAACTTTCTATATACTATGATTTACTACCTATTTGCTACCTAAGCATATATTTTTTCCAGATTTTTTAGGCAAAAAATGACGATTTTATAAGCATTTCAAATTCTGAACAAAAAAAAATTTGTTAGAGTACCATCATAATTTACTACCTATTTGCTACTATTTACTACCTATGTTCACATATTTGCTACCTAAGTTTAAAAAAAGAAATCAATTTAATTAAGTGGGCAGTCATTCTGACGTCAGGATGACTGCCCATATTTAGTATTTCGTGGTTAGACCCAATATTTTGCAACTTTCTATATACTATGATTTACTACCTATTTGCTACCTAAGCATATATTTTTTCCAGATTTTTTAGGCAAAAAATGACGATTTTATAAGCATTTCAAATTCTGAACAAAACATTTTGTTAGAGTACCATCATAATTTACTACCTATTTGCTACTATTTACTACCTATGTTCACATATTTGCTACCTAAGTTTAAAAAAAGAAATCAATTTAATCAAATGGGCAGTCATTCTGACGTCGGGATGACTGCCCATATTTAGTATTTCGTGGTTAGACCCTATATTTTGCAACTTTCTATGTACTATGATTTACTACCTATTTGCTAGTCATCCTGACGTCAGAATGACTGCCCACTTAATTAAATTTATTTCTTTTTTAAAACTTAGGTAGCAAATATGTGAACATAAGTAGTAAATAGTAGCAAATAGGTAAATTATGATGGTACTCTAACAATTTTTTTTTGTTCAAAATTTGAAATGCCTATAAAATCGTCATTTTTTGCCTAAAAAATCTGGAAAAAATATATGCTTAGGTAGCAAATAGGTAGTAAATCATAGTACATAGAAAGTTGCAAAATATAGGGTCTAACCACGAAATACTAAATATGGGCAGTCATCCTGACGTCAGAATGACTGCCCACTTAATTAAATTTATTTCTTTTTTAAAACTTAGGTAGAAAATATGTGAAAATAGGTAGTAAATAGTAGCAAATAGGTAGTAAATTATGATGGTACTCTAACAATTTTTTTTTGTTCAAAATTTGAAATGCCTATAAAATCGACATTTTTTGCCTAAAAAATCTGGAAAAAATATATGCTTAGGTAGCAAATAGGTAGTAAATAATAGTACATAGAAAGTTGCAAAATATAGGGTCTAACCACGAAATACTAAATATGGGCAGTCATCCTGACGTCAGAATGACTGCCCACTTAATTAAATTTATTTCTTTTTTAAAACTTAGGTAGCAAATATGTGAACATAGGTAGTAAATAGTAGCAAATAGGTAGTAAATTATGATGGTACTCTAACACTGATCCGCTATTTTGGTCAGTCATCCTGACGCTCACGTACAAATTCAGTACTAAATAATGCAATATGAATCGACCGAATTCAGGATCTGGTCCCGCCATTATAACGGTTACATAAATTGTTTCGCATTTAACAAGGTAAGTGTTAAGTGGAGATAATTGAAAGATATAGAAAAATAGTAAGCCAATTTATTCCATAACAAGCTCAATTAAAAAAATCATGTGACACACATATTACAAGCCACTATCTTCAGACATTCAGCACATAAGATACACGGACTCCAGACTATAATTGCGACGAAGAACAGCAAAAGGTCGGATATTTGCTTCCAAACATTCAAGAGTTGCAAACAATGCGGATAGCACACTGGACACATGTAATACACCCACAAACAAGGCTTATTTCGTAAGGACATCAAGTAGAAATCACATGCATATCGACCTTTTTGTTCTTCGGCTAGTTTTTTATTGCGATAATATCTTTCCCGAATTCTTCTAGTAGCTTTCCTATAACCTCGCCTAGTAGTCGCTAAAGTTTTCCTTGCTGTATTTCCCAAATCTGTTTTTTTTCCTTTGTCATCTTCCCTTTTAGTACCTTTTTTAGGATCACCTTTATCACCTCTTTTTCTGAATAATCCTGTTCTTAATCCTGTTCCTAATCCTTTTCCTAATCCTTTTCGTAATCCTTTAGCTGGTCCTTTTCCTGAAAAATAATAAGATTCTTTATTAGAAGTAAAACTTTAAATTCCTAAGTTTACGGTACCTTATTTAACGTATAATTTTCAAACTCAACACCTATAGTACTAGTCATATAAAGTAAGCTTTTTAAGTATTATAGTTATCTTATACCTACCTGTGCATTTTAATTATAAATTGAATTAAGGCTATTTCTTAGGTACATCAAATAACTTTTGTATATATCGTCATCTGTTAGAATGAACAGTGAAGGTGATCATAAATATCTGAACACGTCCATATCATCAAGGTGATACAGCAACATTTAGATATTTTTGAACGACTTGACTTGGTCAAACCATTATAGCGATGACGACTATATAATTATGGAACGTGTCCTGATTTTTGGTGGAATTATTAAAAAGCTTACCTTCACCGGGTAACAACTTTTGTCTATCGTCATCTTCTTCGGGATTCATAAATATTGAAGTAATAAAACTCGTACCCCTTTTTTTAGCTTTCAGTTGTTTCTTCTGTGACTTCTTTTTCTTTTCTCTAGCTTTGGCTTTTTTTTGTTTTTCCGCTGCCTTCTTCTTTTCTTTCTTTTTCTTTGCCTTTGTACTGTCACTGTCCTTTTTCTTACACATCCTTTGAAAACAAGAAAATAAGAAGCTTGGTTTTTTTTCTATACACTCCTCTGGTTCACATTCGTACGGATTCAACGGGCGGTATTTTTTTGTCCCCACTTTCTTATTTTCAGTGCATACGATACACTTATCACGGAAAATTAACTGGCCAAAACATCTCTCGAGAAGTGAACACTGGGGATTAAAGTTATCTTCTTCAACTGAAAATTGTTCTGTCTCTATAAACGGACTACATGTACAGCTACCCACGCTTTTTGTTCCTTCTCTATCCTTATTACACAAGAATTTATCGTAGCATTTTTTCAAAAATGCTCGTGGTGAAAAAATTAGTGAAGGAAAATCTTCTCCGACTCTACCAACAATTCGTTGTTTGGCACGTTGCAACGCGTTTTCTTCTTGCAAGCATGTGTCGCATAAAATCTCCGATGAAGGCTGTTGTGTTTCATATTCTGAGCCAACATCTGATCCATAAGGACTTCCTGTCTGGGGAGTCCTACCTAATGAAAGAGATTGTTGCATAGAAGTCGATCCACTATTCATATTTACTCTAGAGTTATACAGAACTTTGCGGTTGCCTACTAATCTCCCAGTTGGTGGCGGTGTTAATGAGCGAGTTCCGCTAGGATGCGTGCCTCCTTGGGTTTGCGGGGATCCGCCGACATTAAGATTGAAAGCTAGGTGTGACCTGATGCCTTTCACTTTACCCGGTTGTTGATATGGGGAAACGTCATATACATTAAAAACAGCTTGCGTTTTTCCGTATGGTTTATGTAAATGTAATTCTAAATCGTTCGATGTTTGAGCTGATGGAGTTGATACGGATCGCTCAGTGCTAATACTAAAATCTGCCGATAATTTCTTCACTGCTTGTTTATTTATCTGGTTTCGAAAAGGTAAATTGTTATCACTTATTCCTTGTCTGGATTTAATTTGCAAATTCCCCGTGTTTGAACTTGGTACGAATTGCAAATTCATCTTTAGTTGTAACGATGACTGTTTCGGTTCAGTCCATTTCAGCGGGTTTCTTTTATGGACTATGTCTCTCTTGATAATGTTTGGTTTTACAGAACCTTTGCTATCTAAACACGTTTTAGACACGAAGCTGCTCTTAGAGGTTTCGAGGCTACTGTTTGACAAATCAATTTTAGATGATTGAACCGTTGAAGATTTGTATGCTGTTGCACGCTTTGATAACTCTTTTAAAAGGTAAAGCTGCATACATTTGGCCATGTCTAAGTTGGATGGTAAAAACCGTTTCCGTAATGCTTTATTGGGTACATTTCCATCCTTTTTAGAACTTGGCGATAAACATTGGCTGTTACGGGAATGTGGTTTTGCATATTTATTTAGCTGGTTAACATCTTTGTGCTTCACTGTCTGTCGACATTGGGGTTTAGAAAATTGTTTCATATCAGATTTTATATCAGACAACTTCTTTATAAGCGGTACGATTTGACACGGTGTGTGATGGAGAACTTTTGCCATAAGGCTCAAATCAAGGATAGGTTTGTCTGCCACTTTACGACTCTCATTCTTAGGCCCTTGTCGTGAGTTATCTTTATCATTATAACAACAATCACTAAGTTTGATACGTCCGAGACCGGCACTCTCCACCAAATTACCAAGTTCTATCATTGTGCATGCTGCCTCCAAAAACTTGTTTGTTTGGTTACGGTTACGACGTTTCGAATGTCTCCCAGATGTTAAGTCTGCGGACATTATTAAGGCTGGAAAAATAAAACGCACGTATTAGTAAGTGACACGTAATAGTAACAAGACTTATTGTACGACGTAATAGTACAAGATTATAATAATCGTGGCGTTACGGTTTATGTTCTGATATTTATGAAACATTGCATATTATGCTTTTTTACGCGCTAGTGCGAGAAATGGTTATTTTTTTGTCAAAGCGAAACGTGGCCGAGCAAGGGAAGTTCATCGCAATAAAAGCCTTTGAGGCGCGTACACACCAACATCGGAGCGGGCTTCGGCTTTGGGCGAATAATGCGAATATATTCACGTTATCGCGATGTGTGTAACCGTACCTTACCTAGCATTATATTGGGCAAATATGTAGTGTGTACCAACAGGCCCTGCCAATATGCTATTCTGCAGTCGTATAAGCGCTGAAGGTTTCATCACCATAATAATGTATGGTAATGGTCACGTGACCGCTTATCGTACGTATATATATACGAATGGCACCTTGGCTAGGCCTGCTGGATCTTTACTACACTGTTTTCTCGCCCGATGTATCAGGTGAGACTTCGGGCGAGAAAACAGTGTAGTAAAGGTCCAGCAGGCAGCCAGGCAGCCTTTACTCGCTATAAAAGAGGGGCGGATAGACTATCTCGCGGCGAGATACTGTCGCGCCAATCATGTGCTAAGCAGTATCTCGCCGCGAGATAGTCTATTCGTCCCTCTTTTGTTAATATAGCTAGTAAAGGACGGGAGATCTGTCTCGCGGCTATATACCTACTGTCGCATGAATCTTGTGCTAAACCTGCTGCATTGTTACCACGATTTTCCTTGCACCTGTGCTGTGTAACTAAACTAGCCATAACCTGACGTCGCAGTCATGGTAAGCATAAGTATTAGCTTACAAAAAAAAATAGAATAATCTGGTGACTAGGGTGCCTTTTAACAAAAATATGTATAGCGAGCTCTGAATACCCCCGAATATAAATACACTACCTACCTATCAGTCGAGGTATTTTGGTTTCACAAAAATGTGTAACACAACTAATAAAAGTATAAAGATAAGCTTATACATACATGTAACACGACGCTGCGGCTGAGAATTTTCTTATTATATACAGCCAAAAGTGACTCCAATACAACGACGTTTAGACGTCTACAAAACAATAAGATTTAGTTATTCTGTAGGTATTGTCGGTACCTAATAAATAACAGTGAATCCATACTTAATGCAGTACTGTACTAAGCACTGCACTGCTAAAAAACTAGCAGCTTCTTTGTACAAACCTGTGTAGGTATTATTTCAGTAAATCCATAAAACATACGAAATACACAATAAGAAAATTAAGTTATATACGAATTACGTTGTATGTTCTTATATCTACTGGGTTAGATTATACATCGGCAAACTAAACTTTAAGTAATAAAATTAAAAACTTCCGAAAGAATTGGCAGTTGTGATAGTCTCTTGGATTTAACCAAAGTAGGTACTTAGATTAAAGTGTTAAGGATCGGTCAAAGACGCGTTTTAAGAGCGCGATGTGAGGGGTGTGCTCTGAAAACACGTGTGCTTGACCAAGCCTGAGTTCTGCCCACTATAAAGATTCGATTTTGTTCTTACCAAACATAACAATGCAATATCTCACTAAATGAGGACATTATACAAAACCGGCTCGTTCAACGCACCGGTAATAGCGATGTTGATGATAATTTACATAGTAAAGAATATATGCTCATTATAAATTTTTGGTTCGCTTCGGTTTCAAAACATAAGGCATATCATGATATCAAGAATAAATTAAATGACATTATTTTGAAACATACTGACACAGAGAATATATGTATTTGTAGCCAGCCAGCAAACCGTAAATATGGTAAATATGATTAGGTATACGTAAAGCCTGGAATACACAACCTTAAGGGACACGACTATGCGATGGAGCGAGATCCCGAGATTGCTTTTTGGCCTACATTGACTCAATGTGTACTTGATGTGTATTGAGACAGACCTTAATGATAATGCCTCCCGAGGCGTATTTAATTTCAATAGGAATCAACAGTAAGTTATTAGGCAATGTAATTTCATAACTTTAGTTCATTGAACTTTAGTTGATATTTGCCTGTGACAAATCCACTAAAATACAACAGAACTCATATTACTTACTAGCACGAACTGCACGAACGATTTTTTTTCATTCGGACTTCCAGTCATAGGAGGTTCCTAGACCTAATTACCTATAGGGCTAAGCCAGACATACGGAAACTTAACTTTGATTACCTAATTCATTTAAACGGTGCGGTTTCAGAGGAACTTCCTCCCGCGGACGGTCCGTTTGTGGAATGAGCTCCCTGCCGAGGTTTTCCCGTTGGACTACAGTATGGGGTTCTTTAAAAGAGGAGTGTACAAGTTTTCATTGGGTCGGCAACGCGCATGTGACACCCCTGGGGTTGCAGGCGCCCATAGGCTACGGTGACTGCTTTCCATCAGGCGGGCCGCATGCTTGTTTGCCACCGACGTGGTATAAAAAAAAACACACACACAAAACAATTTCGGTTTGTAACTGATGTCTCAGTCGCCTAGTCGAATTATGCAATCGCAGCTATTAAAGGCCAAGCCACATCGAATGCGTGTGCAGCACGTGCGCGTGCGTATGTGCGTGCGCGTTGTAGAGTACGTAAAGGCATATAAGATGGCATACCAGTTGCGTGGCGTGCACGCTCGCGTGTCTATAAGTGAACGTTGTGCCATCTACTATTACTCTTACATGCGGTACAATTTTTGAATTTGAATTTTGAATCCCCCACTCTACGAAATCAACGAATTTCGACGAATCACGATTTGTGTAACGAACAAATTTCGTAGAGTGGGGGATAGAATGAGCGAATGCAGTCTAAATGCACCTTAATAACAGCCGTATTTTTTTTTACATGTATACCACCTGTATTTGAATTTTGAATACCAAAGTTACCTAGTATTCGAATACATCTAATATTCGGATTGCAAGGCCTATATAATACCCTACGTTTACTTGATTGCGGCTATTAGAAGCGCTGACACGAATACGGGCCTTGTTTGACAAGCCGCGGCGGGCAAACAACAAACACTGTAATTTCAGGTTACCGTACAATACTATTACGGCTTTTGATGTGCTGCCCTCAATATGATATGCCGCATACATGGAGTCTTTGGTGTATGAACTTTTTCACTTTTCGGGACACCCAAATAGCGTGAAATTAAAAAAAAAACTTAATATAGGTCAGATTTGTAACTAGAATTAAGCCAGGGACCGGAACCGGTATTTTCTCCATACGAAAAATATGTTGTTGTAAATTACATAAAATATTGAGTAGTACATAAAGAGTATAAAACATTTTAAAATATTGGGCTGCTAAGCGGTTTTTGTAAAATAACGGTTCCGGTCCCTGAATTAAGCATTAATTAAGTTCTCAATTTCAATAAAGACTAGGTTTTGGAACAAATTTTATAAACTATAAACGGTATTAGAATATAAAAACGCCGATGAAGTTTAAATTCTTAAAGATCGTACTTAATTGTCGTTAGGAACTTGACTGCAATTACGGTTTGAGTGAAAGTGAAAATGCTGTTATTTTATTCCATTCAAATAAAGCAAAAATACTACACTAAAGACAATAGTGGTGATACGTCGAAGGGCTTATTCGGTATCATATTCTGATTACTATGATTAGCATTAGGGCTGATTTTTCAATCCTCAGTTAAAAGTATCCGTCAGTTAAAAGTATTACCATCCTTATCGCAGGTCATCACTCAAAAAAGGATAGAGTTAACATTTATTTGACAGTTACTGTTAACTGGGGATTGAAAAATCAGTACTATCTGATAAACGTTATTCATCTGATGACTGCAATGTGAACAAACGGAACAAACAATTTCCTTTTTTGACTTTCCTCGCTATAGTGAGGGGCAAAGTTTTTTTCCCCTCACTAGCTCGTAAAGCGCTCGTTTATCCTTTAATACGAGCGGGTAAAAACGCTTTTTACACACTTGTGAATAAAGTAATTTGACATTTCTCTAATTCCTATAGCCCCCTACTGCCTAGTATAAGTGGATCTGTATGACCGTAGTAAACATGCGCAATCGGAGCTCACATGTTAAATTGGCCGTTTCTCATGTGACTTTGTAAGCCATTGGCAATATTTAAATTCCATAAGTAACTCTATTCTACGATACGTTTCGACATTGAGTTTTCAATAGTTTCTTAAAGTTAATTTACATTTGGATGAGATTTGTAATCATATTTCCTCGCGATAGTGAGGGGAAAAAAGTTGTATTACACTTGGCGGCAAAGTTTGTTCAACTCTCGTGCCTTGAGACCTTCGCAATGCTCAAGATTCCAGTTTTTGAACCACTCGCTACGCTCGTGGCTCAATTTTGGAATCTTTCGCTAGCTCAGGTCTCAATATTGGCACGACAGTTAAACAACAACTTTGCCCCCTTGTATAATAAATAACTATTTTTACACACGGGTGCAAATGTACCGTATTTTACTTCTCGTATGTTAAAACACGCTACGCTCGTGGTTCAGCTAATAGAATGCTTTCGCTTGTTCGTGTTTGAATTACATACTCGCGGGTAAAATACAACTTTGGACCCTTGTATAACAAATAACTATTTCGGCATAGTTAGTAAAAAGCAACTGTCACTGCCCTGTCACTGAAGCTTGACAAGTGTCTGTGTGATAGCTGTCGTTTGCTATCCACCCGTGCCACGCTCCGACTATTAATTAATAGTTAAATTAAGAACATAACTGTTAAATACAGTGTGAACGATATGAGGTGTTACCAAGTAGACTTTATTAAGTGTGGTGTCAAAGTAATGGCGGCTTATTATCGGAAATATATTTTGGACACCGCATTGAAGTCTTAGGCACGCAAACATTTGGGTTGTAGACCGCAAAACATAGAAAGGTGAGAGCAGTCAAACATGCTAGTATAAAAGCAATGAAGAAAGCGATCGTTTTTCACTGGCACATACCATTTTACCACTGTATCACAAACGTGCTGCGAGCAAATATTTTTTTACCATTTGAAGACCATAGTCAAGGCAAAATATATTCACAAAATGTAATATTTTTTCGCTTGTTTTTTCTTACTTATAGTAATTAATTATTGTAGCAACTAAAAAATCGTAGTCCATCGAAATTGGTAACACTTCATATCGTTCACCCTTTAAATACCCAGTGGGCTATCATTGTTTTACTCAAGATCTTATATGGCGCAGTCGGTAGGATCTAGAGTAGTCCTTGGTTTCGATGTGAATGAGTTTAATGATGACGTTTCATTCAAACTTCAATCAGTAGGTAACAGAAATAAGGTTAGGTAAAAGTAGCAGTAAAGATTTTTACTGTGAAATAAAAAAAACATATTTTGTATGGGGCAAGTCGCACAAAAATCCATAGAAAATGAACTACTATTTTTTTCTAATAATATAGGTAATATTACGGATGGGCTAATTACCGGATAACTGCTATTTTTGTAACATTCTAAATCACTAAAATATAATATTTCCCAAAAACCTTATTGATTACCTACATTACATGAATAACATTTCTATAATAGGTGAAAAGGTTTTTTTTACAAATACCTCATTTTTTAAGGTTTTATTTTCACTTTTTGACATATTAATGAGGTTAGTGAGACTATTTTCCATAATGGCACCAACGTCGTTAAAAACACCTTTTGTACTGAGTAGCAGTTAGAAAATAGTTTTTTTAAGATTGGTAATAACTCTGAAACTGGGCGATACCCAGAAAATTGTATTCGACATTATAGTTTCTAAATGTGGTCAGGAATACACTGTTATAATCTTTCGGGTTATAAGAGACCACGGTGTGGAAGCTGTATTTTTATTTGCGTTACCTAATTTGAACACTGACAATTTCATTTATTTTAAAAGATTTTTTTTTAATTTTACACAAAGCGATATACGAGTACCAGGTAGCTTCTATAAACGTACCAAAAAAACACGGTGCATAATTCGATACGAATAATGACTTTTAATAACAGTATCCTCTGATAGGAATCGTTTTACACAAAACCTTTATTATTTTTTACCTATTCCTCGTTCTAGTTTACGTAAGCAGTCACATCACATCACCGCGTTAGTTATAGGTCTTTTTCAATGCAGGCTCGATAACAGAGTTATTACAGTCCCACAGAATTACGGAACACTAATTTATGAGCACCAAGTGGTAAAAGCTGGACACGCCCACTAACATGAAGCAGCCAATGGGAATCGTGGTAATGGGGTGTGTAGATGCCCCGCCCACTACCCCGGCCACCCACAGTAGTCTTCGGTTTTGGTACATTCGTGCCGACACATTCATAGAAGACACCTAATTGGTAAGTTTTTTTTTATTTATTGAATACCTATAATTAACAGCAAAATGCGAAATAATTAAGTGTATATTAATTATTAATAAATGAGTTAATATCCAAAAAAAAAAAAAAAAATTAGGTGTGTATATTTTTATTATTTTCAAACTAGGTATTCGTTTCTAAACTGTGATAGGTATGTAATATATATTTTTTTTACTGCAAATAATTTGATTTTCATCATATAGTAGGTACTTGTCTGATAGACCAGGTATTTACATCTAAATTATCAAACCACCCTGCATCCATTTTCTTATTGTCCAAATTTCTTAAAATTTTCGCTTTCACCAATCAACTAACATGCCGGCGCCATAAAATAATAGTTCAGACCTATTATTTTAGGGCACTTATTTTATCATGTAAAACATAGGCATGTCTTGATATTGTTCAAATTAAGTACCTAATAGTGACTCAAATGTTCCCAAAAATATTGTATACCTCTTAGGTATTCTCTTAGGGTGTGAAGCTTTGGAAATTAACCAGGAGGTCTTAAATAAGCTGACTGTAGTACTTTTGTGTCCCTACTGCATTTTCGGTACCTACTCACAATACAGCTTCTTCGAAACCTCTCCCAAACTATCTTTTCCAACATTTTTTTTTGTATGTAGCTTACTAAATAATGGGACTGTCGTAAATTTATCTGGCCATACTTCTCGCCTTCCTTAAGATATCCTTGAATTATGCATAATATCCTCATTAGTTCCTAGCGCTGATATCGCTTCATAAAACTATGCCAAAGAGACTAAGTATATCTTTGCCAACTTTTTTTTTCTTTTTTTGGATGCAGCTTACTAAATTATGGGACTATCGTAGAATATATCTGGCCTTTCTTCTCGCTTTACGTAAAACATCTTTGAATGACTTATGCATAATATCCTCCTGGCGCTGATATCGCTTCATAAAAATATGACAAAGAGACTAAGAATTGTATAGGATTAAATAATTGATTAAAGACCCACAGAAAGTTCACATAATATGTGAATTACTTCCTCTCATAGAACATTATTGCGTCGAAGGCAAGGGTATATTTAAAGAAACATGGATTTTGACCAGAAATTTGGGTCACTTCTGCAGAACATGAAATCGTGCAGTGGAGATTTTATAGAAATAAAAATAAAGAGCTTGGAAAAATTGAAATGAAAGGGA
>JALPQI010013455.1:0-27486 GCA_025490895.1 Thaumatotibia leucotreta | reverse complement strand
AAATTAATATTGGCGAAATGAAAGTTTTGTTTTGTGCGAAAAGTAGATTGGAAAAGTGATAATCGGTAAACAGTTCACTTAGTTTACCGTTGATCAAAAGTGCATCTGCATTTGAATATCTATTACCTATTCAGTATTTTAACACAAAGACTACTAAAATAATAATTGGTTTTCAACCAACTATAAATCTAGAACGGCTGTAAAACAAATTGATAATGTACAAAAACATGATTCCAGTTTACGCCATGAAATAACGCCTAGAAGCTCACATTTTTACAATCGATCACAGTCAATTTAAGAATTAGTATGTTAAATGGTATACGCATGTACCGTCACGCCACATGCTCGTGGATCTAAAACTTTATGATTATGTGAAGATTGACTGTCAATATTATTATTTTGTTAATTGTGATGAAAATTGTAATTATGTCAAATGTAACGTATAGAGTAGGTGACGGTGGGTAGACGTATATGTGAATAGGAATTCCCTTCTGTGACATGAAATGCCTAGATTTTATATGGCAGCTCTTCATATTTGCAGCGGTACATATGTGGTTTTGTGGTTGTGGTAAATGATCTTTGTCTCTTTTAATCTCCTTCGAATAGCAACAAAAATCCAAAAAACGAGTAGTACTGGAGCTACCATACCGTTACCTATCAAAAAGGTTCGAGCGGTCTTCAAATCCAAGCCAACTACCAGAATGGTCTTAAGTTTGGTATTTGGGCGGATTATTATTTTGTTGTAGTTTTTTAAAATTTTCCAAATTTGGACTTTTTTACATTTTTTAGGGTTCCGTAGCCAAAATGGCAATAACGGAACCCTTATAGATTCGTCATGTCCGTCTGTCCGTCTGTCCGTCTGTCCGTCTGTCCGTCTGTCACAGCCGATTTACTCGGAAACTATAAATGCTACAGTAACAAAATTTGGTAAGGATATGTGTTGTATGAACCGCTACAGGATAATGATACTAAATTGTAAAAAAAACCATTGGGGTGGGGGCCCTCCATACATGTAACTGAGGGATAGAACAATTTTTTTAGTTGTATATAAGCATGTGGGGTATTAATAGAAAGGTCTTTAAAAATGATATGAAGGTTTATAAATCTCATTTTTATTTAAGAAAATCGTTTTCGAGATATCAGCTCTCAAAGTCTGAAAAATGTGTCCCCCCCCCTCTATTTTTTAAACTACGCAATATAAAATTAAAAAAAAAATATATGTTATGCACAATAATAAACTTTATCAACGATTTTTGGTTTGATTAAATTATCTCTTATAGTTTTTGAGGTAGGTTGATTTAACTGTATTTTTTAATAATAAATTGATAATGGTACGGAACCCTTCGCGCGCGAGTCCGACTCGCACTTGGCCGGTTTTTTTCTACTCTGAATCACGAGCTCTTTCGATCCTGATAGAAATAAAAAAGTCCTTTGAGTTACTATTTTTTATACACTTTCTTAGACCGTAACTCAGTGGAAGACAAAAAATTTATGGAATTCTCGGGACACTTTATTCTGCTAATGAGGATCGAAAGAGCTCGCGATTCTGAGTAGAAAAAATATGAAAGATCCAAATTTGGAAAATTTCTAAAAACTACAAAAAAATAAATATCCGCCTATTTACACTCTTAAAGTACCTACTCCCACGGCATTTTTCAAAATTTGGAGGAGGTAACCTTAAAAAAATATTTTAGTGTAGGTATTATTTGAATTTTGTCACTCAAATTCAAAACATTAGTGGCGGGTTAGGATCGTTACGACGCGGGTTTTAAAGATGTTTGACACTCTTGAGAGGTAACCTTTTCGATAAGTTTATGGTATGGTGGCTCCAGTACTAAAGTATCTGTTACATCCCAATAACACCGGCGTGGATCCAAGGGGGGACAAGACAAAGTGTTAGGGGAGGCGAGTGCCCCCTTTGTCCCTCGACAAAGGGGGCACTCGCCTCCCCTAACACTGGACCTAAGTATACTTAGATGCTGTTTTTAAATTGAAAAATAGATTTCAGTATAAAGTACTATCATATCATAAGTCAACGCACTATGCCCCCTGAACGAAATATCTGACTCATGGAGACGCTTACAGAGTTGACAGCGAATGTCTTCATCTCGTCAGTGGGCGGGCTAGCTGCGCGTACGGCGACCACGCATGCGCCGCAGCCGCCCTCGTGGCACATTGCTTTAGTACCGCGCAGGTCCGCCACATTCCGAATGTACTCGTTCAGAGACACGTCTGGCCCGTATTTCCCGTCGACTGTAAAAAAAATGTTTTGTTGTAGATCGCTCTTTTTCATTTCACCATGAAGTGCGACAATAAAATTGTAAAATATCACTGTTACTGATGTCCACAGGCCTCTGTAAGCTGCGTCTGCACATGGACGGCCCGATAATATGCGGTAACCGTAACCTATGAACGCGTGCAATGGGAGAAACGGTAAATTTTACAATTATCGCACTTGTCACCATTGTGAAATATAGGCCTGGACTTTGTGAAGTATAATGTACTTCATTCTAGCCCGTCAGCCTCTTTAATAAGAAAATAGTTTAGACGTTTTTTCTTTTCAACGTGAGATTGAGTTCCGGAATCTGACAGCACGCGAGATTTATATGGGCGTGACTTGCTTTTTTTTTTTCTAAAAACAGGTACTATATAAATTTTAAATATTAGATGTCATATACCAAAGAAAAACGACCAAGATCACCTAATGTCCGAGGTGAGGATCGAACCCACGTAGGTACTCAGCTTTCGCGGCTGATGCCTGTACCCCTCGGCCACTCGGTCTTAAGATTTATAATCTTAAAATGTATATAGTATTAAGTAGTGTGACTACTGGGGAAAAATAAAAAGTACAAATCAAAATATTTAGTTAATAAATAATATTTAGTTAATAAATAATTTGATTTGTGTTTTCGCAATACGTTCAACAGGTACTACATTTTTTTATTATTTAAATTATCTATAATAACGCCTAACACCTTATTCTATATAACTTATTACTTTTAATACACTTATGTTTGAACGTGAACGTAATATCTGTAAAAAAAACCATTTCGCTATTTTCCCGCTTTACGGTTTCTGTACTTCACTCCGATATCAGCATGTCGGGCCATTCTCAGGATAGGATGCCGTAGTTATTCAAAAACGACTGGGCAATTATGTTCATAATAATTTAATTTTACAGTGTTCAATAAGCACACAAATCAAAAGTAAGAGGGGGGGGGGGGGTAGTTATTCTGGATTGGCGAATCTTTAAAGATTCCTTGTTTACTACGGGACCCTAAAATAAACTTCCGCTTGCACCTATAATTAAACTGTTAAACAATGAGGTAAGCTGCACGTTGTATTATGAGGTCAATATTAACATTAACTAATTTGTAATGTATTAGTATAATTACGTACGTATATCATCTGACCCATAGACGAACGGTGAAGATTATTATTAGTTTGTAAATGACATACCTAATATGAATCCATTTGAGTATTTTGATAAAAGGGTCAAAACTCATTTCGTCTTATTTTGTGTCCCTAAAAAACGTGACGCAGTGGTAATTTTTGTATGAGATGATGTTTAGTTTTCGATTTCTGATCTGGATTAAAACCTAGTGTGTAAGTACAAGAAATACAAGTGCACCGGATTTTTTTTATATACGAAGTCGAAACAGCATCTAAAAGCGTGACAGAGTGGTATGAAACAAGACAACGAAAAGATTGACCAAATAACTTCCCACTTAGAATTGGCTTACATATAGGTACTAAAAGTCGAAGCTCTCTTGCAGGCGTCGGTGCAACATTTTTACTAAAACGATTACAAATATTTCATATCGAATGATTGATTTCCCAACCTTTATGTTGTTTTCCATTAATCTTGAACACTATTTGCGACATTTTCTTAAATTAACACAAACACTTAAACTTAAGCACTTTAACTTAAGGAATACCTATCGAAATATTTTAAATCAAAACTGGGTCTACGTTAGCCAATAAAATGCCAGAAAACTGTTATTTTATTGCCAACTACGTATAATGAGGAAGACGGTTTACGTGCTTGTGAAAAAAAAAGTCCATCGCTTCTCTTTATAAGTCATGGTTTATGGTATGATTGGCCATAATTTGCTGTGTTCTTTTTAACAATTGTTTTTATACGCATTCAAACGTTTACTCAATATGCTATTATTTTTATAGACGGTATTTAGGCTGACTATTGTGAGTGGTATGTAATTTAGTACTTAGTTCTTCAACAGTTTTAAGTAGGTAGTACCTACCTAAAGTTGCGAAAATAGCTAATAACAATCTTGGTGACATAATAGACTACCTTCAGTTTCTAAGGCCGAAATTGACGACCAATCTTATAGAGTACTCTAACTCTACTCTACTCTACGTAACTTATTTACTTCCTGTAAATAAGTTACGTAAAAGCAAAGTCATTTAAGTCGATAAAATTCGCTTTATTGATAATTATATTTATTTATTTAAAATCGAATCAAAAACTCTATTCCTCCTTTGCAGGCCAGCAAAAAATTGTAATGAAAAAAAAAAAAAAATCTTATTGATTTTTAAAGCGACAAGGAGATCTTCAGTTCTATGGACTACTGTAGGATATATTTATTAACTTTTACTTTCGTAAGTGTATGACTTTTGTTACGCACCACTGTGACGTGATTTTTGCATGTAATAGTGAACTGACATGTAATGACATGACGTCAGTTCCACAATAAGTGATCTTTACATGTCATTAAATAATTATACAATTTACATTGTTTTCTAACGCGCAATGAACAATCAGTTCATTCGGACTGAAAAGATTTATGTTAAAAGGATCAGTTTTTTTTAATTTAAACCTTATTCTCAAAAGGTTCAAGTTGACAATTCTTTGAAATTGTTGTTCATTATGTACAAGGTCTGAAGACTGGGATGTGCATAAAATTACATATTGCAGTAGTGAATTATGTTATCATAGATAATGTCATATTTGTAGTACATAGTAAATGAGCAGACATCCACTACATTTATGCAATCTACAGAATGGGGTTAGTAATTTAGGATTGTCAGACAATGGGCAAGTTGAATTACTTCTTTACAGTTGTTTGATAGAAATAGCTCTTTTTTAATGTCCTTGAACATTATATTATCAAACCGGAATTGAAAGTACTGTTGACACAACAAATGACACAAAATTTACCAAGAAATGAGTTGTCTATATGTAGATGTAGTGAGAGATTAATTAAGCTATTGTCTGTAAGTCTCGGCACTTAACTATAATTTATATATGAATATATCCTAAATTTGCTTATACATTGTTGTGTCAACAGTACTTTCGAATCCCATTCTAATCGCTGTTTGATAGTAAATGATAAGATAATAGAACGTACAACAGTGGTACAACATCTCTTGGATTTTGTATTTTTTTTCCTTCTAATATTTATGATGACATTATAATGTACCTAAATATTGGTGTTACTACTTAGAAAACAAATCAAAATGCTTAATAATTTAATTTGATATACAACTGTATAACTTCAAGTCTGAATGTATCATCGAATCTTAGTTTCACCATTTATTCATCTAAACGTCGCTACACAATACAAAAGAGTACACATAGCAGACTTCGAAACTAAAACCACTCTATATTTGAAGGGTCCACGGAAATAACATGTCTAGTCAATTCAAATTTCAGAAGGAAAATCAACCTTACTTTTTTAAATTTGCCCTGACTTTTAGAAGGACTAAAAATGTTTTTTCCATGGACCCTTCATGTATTCCATTAATTCAACATCTTTCAATGTTTGAGTAAATATATTGCAGAAAATTACCAAATTATTTTTTTTTGTCTCGCAGGAAGTTACCATACTCAACATCTTAAAGCTTAAGTAAGTCAGAAAAAAGTATAGTCTGTGGCTGTCTGCAAATGAAAAACCGCAAATAAAAAATCTTAAAGCTCTGCCATATAATTACAGATAAAAATAATAACAGGAACAACAATAATAGTTTAACATCATACAACAATATTCGGCACGTTTTGAATTTAAATGTAGGTATGAAGAACCGATGGCCGTTGGGGCGGGAAGGTTCTCGAGTGGCGGCCACGTACCGGAAGGCGCAGCGTGGGTAGGCCCCCCACAAGGTGGACTGATGACCTAGTGAAGGTCGCAGGAGTCCGCTGGATGCGGGTGGCACAGGACCGGTCATTGGGGGAGGCCTCTGTTCAGCAGTGGACGTCTTCCGGCTGATATGATGATGATGATGATCTACTGAAGCGACCATAGGCACCGGTGGATGGACAACGTGGGATTTATGACAGGCGACGTGTATTGTCGAGTAAATGTTAAAAGAATGTCAAAATACTAATTTTTAATGAATGACTACTTACAATGTCACCTACGGTCACCTATATGTTCATTCATTTAACCGGACAAATATTTTATTCTAGATATCCTATTTTAACCTTGTATATTAAATTTATCAATTTATTTCTTTATTCAGCATTCAGCTGGATTTTTCATTAAGTGTTTTTCTTATAACCTTGAAAATTAAGCCACTGGTCTTATATGTAAGCAGAAACGCTTGTGGCCTAGCGGTAAAACGCACGGCTGCTACGCAGCGGTCATGAGTTCGATCCCCGGCTCGTACCAATGAGTTTTTCAAAGAATAACTTATGTACGAAATATCATTC
Organism: Thaumatotibia leucotreta; assembly: GCA_025490895.1. Lineage (NCBI taxonomy): Eukaryota > Metazoa > Arthropoda > Insecta > Lepidoptera > Tortricidae > Thaumatotibia > Thaumatotibia leucotreta. The sequence goes on along the minus strand of JALPQI010013455.1, from coordinate 20,816 downwards.
GATATTCACAAGTGCTTTACGGTGAAGGAAAACATTGTGAGGGAAGCTGCATACACCTACGAAGAAATTCAAGAGTGTTAAGTCCCCAACATGTACTGGGCGAAGCGTTGGGACCTCGCAAAATAGGCGCGTTTGATGTAGAGTTGCGGAAAAAATTGCCAGAATACAACAACAACAATATGTGAGTAATTTTCACAGGACATACGAGTAAATAGTACAAAGTACTTTGTCAGCTTTTGTTTTTGTAGTAGTTGATTCGTATCCCGGCGAGGAAAATATTTATGCCTATTTAATATTTATTTATCTCAAATGTGTATTCTTTATTGTCTGAATTAACTTAATTATTATAATTGTATGCGTTTTTTTATTGAATCTAGTGAAAAACTAAAAAAAGTTTTACAGCCCTAGTGTTGAAGAATTAATAGAGTTCAATTCGATTCGCATTGTCGAACTACAATCAGAATGTAATCACGTTAAATTGACAACCCGAAAATGCCGGTAATTTATGTTTGTACTAATGTCTATTATTACCTGGTAATTTCCGGCATACAATGGAGTTTTTTGGCGAGAGTACCTCGTTAAACAAAATACTATGCAAACAAAATTATTATTGTTGTGATTTAAGTAGATGTACGAGTAGGTGCTTATATCATCAGCCAATGATAGTCCACTGCTGGACGCAGGCCTCTCCTAATACTATGCGTATAGACGCATTAGGAGGTAAATGTCCATAATCGCCACACTGGGCAAGCGGATCAGCGATCGCAGTAATGTTTTATTTTTTTATTTATTGGGGAAAAAAACAGATACAAACAATTGAGATACACACAAAATTAAAATTGTACAAAGGAAAATACAGCTTATATCCTAACACAGATCCCACTATGAATGTGTCCACTATGATGATCCTGGTGCCCATCATCAATCTATTATCAAATAACGGTCAGTGACACTTCAATCCCTTAGTCGACTCTTACGACACCCGCAGGAGGAGTTGGGGTGGTGACAAATGTATTCTTACTGTCGTCACCACACGGCAACAAGTGGCCACGAGTAGGTGCTTATGTAGCAGTAATATTTGCGTAGCAGTCTTTATCTTTCTGCCTCAATAAACTTCAGTGCGGTGAATACTGAAGTTCTTTGTGTTTGACAATAGTACGAAATCGGATGTTTTCGTGAAAAGCCGAAGGAAAAGGATTTTGCACAACCTGTACCTTTGCATCTTTTCGTCTTCGCTCTAACATCTATAAATGTCATAACAGCTTCATTGTCTCTTTCATACTCCAAAACGCAGGTTGTAATTCCAGGTTGTGTTTATTCCTTAGTCAATATCTTTTTTTTTATGAATTAGAAACCTGGGTCGCGTTTTGTAAAGTTACATTTTACAATTTCGCTGTTTGCCTCTCTAACGCACACACGATTGGCTGGAAAGAGAGGTAAACAGCAAAATTGTAAAATGTAACTTTATAAAAGGCGACCCTGAGATAGGAATCCATAATACAAATTCAAATTAAATCTTTGACAGGTAGGAAGTTCCCATATCGATATCGTTGCTTGTTCTGTATAGTGATGACTCCCGGTTTAGTTTGTAAAAGCTTACCTTAATATGCGAATATTTTTACGTACAAAATTGCTGTGTTTTCTATAATTACCGGTATTTCGTTGAACTTTGACTTAATTAGTTTAAGGGTTATTTCCGTGTTTAATATCTGTGTTCAACGATGACATTACGTTTATTGACTGTGCACAAGTTTTCACAAGATTTTAACAAAATGAGGGGTCCACGGAAAGAACATATCTAATCAATTGAAATTTCAGAACAACAACCTTACTTATAGGAATAAGGTGCAACTTTGCCCTGAATTTTACTAAGACTAAACAAACATTTTCTTTCCGTGGACCCTTAAAATACCTATGATAGTGAAAATGAAAGAGTGTACAGGAAATAATATTATACCTACAAACTCGCTTACTGATATTGCATTTACTCGTACAGTTTAGATATTGAATTCGGATTTGATTAAAAAACAAAGAAACTAACAAAAATTGTCCCATATGCATTATATTTAGTTAAATCCTTTACCACTGTAATTTAAGCTAATGTTCTATTATAAATAGGTACATGGAATAATCAAACTTTAGTGCTATACAATTAAGGTACTAAATAGTATATTGATTTAAACTTTCACGATTATCACTCATATTTCAATGACAAACGGGTCTTAAAAAGGTCCTAGAAGTGAATAATCAAGATCAAGTGCGGGTAGTTCGAAAAACCCGCGCAGCTCGAAGGTGTTGATACATTCTCTCGCCAGTCTGCCTGCGACCACGGGTGTAACGTCATGCCCGAAACGTCAGGATATAATTAAACGTAAGTTTACGCGATTAAGACCCGTTTGTCTTTGAAATACTAAATAGTAGTCATAAAATATTTCTAGTTTTAGTCTAGTTAGTTTAATGTGAAATGTTCTAATCGGTGTTCTGCTGCCATAAAAATGTTTTCCACTGTACACGGGTTAACTGAAATATAAAACAAATGCATTTATTTTATTGTAGTTTCTTCAGAAAAATTTGACCCAGAGTTTATCCTACAACCAGAGCGCTCGAGGGAGAAAATGCATCTTGGACCGTGTAGGGTTATCCTTTAGCGATCGAGGGGGCTACGGGCTACCTTGATCTCTTAAATGCGACTCAGTTTAGATTTGGCTTGACAGTTTTTGACAGTTATCCTATGGAGCTAACACATCGGGATTCAGATTAGGTCCTAAACTGAATTGCAATAGTAGATCGTGGTAGCCCCCAGGATATAAATAATGTTCCGCCGATGGCGAGCAGAGTGGTGGTAGACGACGGGAACGAAATGGAAATCATTACAAAAAGCTTATCAAAACCAGAGTGCTTAGCCAAGTTGCCAATCGCTAACGCTTAATCGTCAATCGAAAGGCGGCTAACCGTCTTTGTCGCACTAATACAAAAGAGTGACAGAGAGGGAAAACTACGATACGCTACTAAGCTCTAGCGATTGGCTACTTGGCTAAGCATCCAGGGATCGGAACCGGTTTTTTTGAAAAACCTCCAAATAGTCGAATATTTTAGAAGGTTTTATACTATTTACGTACAGTACCGGCCAATAATATATCACATTCGTGACTTTTTGTATGGGCGTGCATAGAGTAAGCGGCAAATGTTCTCATGTAGATAGCATACTCGTACTATTTTGATACTTTTGCACAGTTTAATGATGAATACTGCAATTAAGTATTGTGAATACAATATAGCATATGGCTAAAATAACTTTAGTAAAAAACGAAATACTACGAAATCCATGCGTTACGCAAAAACTCTTTACGACAAAAAACCACTACCTAATGATGCAAAGTTTTTTCATCGCTAGTACAAAGGCCTATGCCTAGACTATCTATAGTGGTAAGATGGAAAGTGGGGAAACCACCGACAAATAAAAAAAATCTACTGAAGAAACCTATAAATAAAATAAAAATAAAATAAAATATGTTATATATTATTGGCCGGTACTGTAGTACTCGAAGTGTTATGTAACTAATTAACAACATCTTATTTTTGGATAACTCCATTAACAAAAATTTGTTATACCGAAAAACGAAAAAGAACTAAATTAGAATCGTTCTTTTGTATGGAGAAAAAAACTGGTATGCGATCCCTGATCAAAACACAACCCATTATAGTTATAAGCATAAGGCATAAGGACACAGTCTCATATGCAATAATAATAAGTTCCGATGGTCGCGCTTTTAGTTTATTATGCGTAGAGCCCGGAAAATCCATAGCAAAACAAAAGACTGTCGCAATCAAACTAGGGTGAGAATCATTTTTTTTGTCGATATCGAGTAAGTTTATTTTCAACCACGTCTGTTTCAAATTGTTTTAAGCTACATATAATACCTAATAATCATCAGAAACACAACTTATATTTTATCGCTGTCATACGTAGTGTAATAACAATAATGATAAGCCAAAAAGGAAGCGTTATTACTTAATATGAAATTTATGTAACGTTGATAATTTAAGTTACGTTGCATTTTAGATGAAATAACACATATATTTTAAACCCTTAACTTACTACCTACTTCTTTTGCGTTTGGCTTGAATGATTATAAAATAATGTATTAAACATATCAGTATGATTTATAGACAAAATTTACTCGATATCGATAGAAAAAATGTTTCTCACCCTAATTTGATTGCGACAGTCTTTTGTTTTGCAATGGATTTTCCGGGCTCTGATTATGCGCATACTTTCACGCATTTACTGTATGTTATAAGACCGCGACGTCAATGACGACAAACAATAAACACGAGACCAACATAAGCTTACTGAGGTTAAGGGCATGTTCATACCAATGTCCACCCACTGGTCCGGCCAGCCGGCGTCCAGACGCGCTGCGCGTACGCAGTCCCGCAGCGCATGCGTCACCACCACCGCCAGGCACAACGCTGGCTCGCCCGTCGCTGGAATTACACATCATCAGCCTATCTCAGTCCACGGCTGGACGTAGGTCTCTCCTAGCATAGACACATTAGGAGGTAAAGGCCCGTTATCACCAGGGGCAAGGGGATTGGCGATCGCAGTACTGTGTCCACTATAATGACGCTGCTGATTATCAAGAATGGTCAGTGACACTTCAATCCCTTAGTCGACTCTTACGACACCCGCGGGAAGAGTTGGGGTGGTGACAAATGTATTCTTACTGCCGTGACCACCCGGCATGGAATTTCATTATCACGTTTTTATATTGGAAATACCCTGCGGCCATAGAAACACAAACACAACGCGAAGTCAAAATTCTCCCAAATAGGTACAATTGTGCAATTGAGCCATAGGCAGGATTTTGGCCAGCTTAATTCGTTTGATATTTTGTTATGTTTTCTTGTTACTTTTCAGTTTTGTTGAGATTTTTTAAATGTTAGTTTAGCATTTTGTAACCATTGTAAGTATAATTTTCCCGTGTAAGCGCATTGGATAAGCTTATAATGAGTGAATAAATAAATTTAAATTGAATACTTAGCGATTTTCTTAGGACTGCGCAATTGTTGCACCTGTAATTATAGGGCCAGGTATTCGGATATTATTTTTGGTCGAACTCAAACAAAACTAAGCTTTATTTTGGCCATTCATTCAAAGTTACTTTAACTGTGACTTTCATTGTTTGTAAGCATATTAAATTAAAACTTTTTCAAAACATCGCACTTAGAAGCAATAACATTGTTATGAGCTTTGCTTTGCTAATTTGACTTTAAAGTTTCTTAGCTCCAAAAAACTTATAAAATATTTATTATGTATTTATAAAATTGGATTCTCTTCTGACGTTGACTTGAATTTGAGTTTTCACTTAATGTCGTTTATGTTTAATATCGTTAGAAATATTTTATTATTCTTTCATAATTCTTCAACGGGTAAAATAAATATTTAGAAGTCTCCACTTTTTTCCCTCGCTTGATTATAATAGGAATCTGTATCAAAATAAAAGTGCACCTTCAATCTTCATTAATTATTAAGTGTCAGGTGGGGTGGGGCTCATCTATACGACACAACGACATAAAGCATGGGTCCATTTTCTTTTACATAACCGCGAACATATGCGACTAAAAATATAGTAAAATAACATAATTCACCTTTAGATTGCAAAACCCCAAACTCATTTCTAGAATCCCTCTTGAAGTATATCCTCATATCGGCAGGGATATCTTTGATGCCTGGTGGCTTGTATGTCCATGTACGATCTGTGAGCAATGCTCCGGTATCCTTGTCATACACTAGCTTCTCTGATGTCCAGTAACCCAGTCCCATAACGAAGGCGCCTTCGATCTAACAAAATGATAATATATGACACAAAATCAACAATCGTATTCTTTTTCCAGTGCATTGAGACCTTGCAATACACAGTTTAAAACAATTACCTGAGCAGCATCAATTTCTGGACTTAAGCTCCTTCCTGTATCTTCGAGAATATCTACTCTTCTAACATCATGATTACCTGTCAGTATATCAACTTCTACTTCTAAAGCACAAGCTGCATATACATTGTAAGTCTGTACACCATCATTGAAAGAAAACATGTGAGATGCTTGCAAATCTATCCCGGCCCCGTACGCTTCTGTTATTAGATTTTCCCATGAATAGTTCTCCATTTTTTCTTTGATTGGTCGAAGTCTCTCCATCAATATTTCACATGCTTTCATAGTAGCAAAAGCGACACACTCACTGCCAATGCTAGCTCCTGTCACAACACTGTTTGGAGATGTAAAGCTAGTTGTAGGTTTTACACTGATTTTCTCAAGAGGAACACCAAGTACATGAGCGCAAACTTGTGCTGCTTTTGTATTAATTCCTTGTCCCATTTCTATACCTCCGTGAGAAATAGCTACCGATCCATCACCGTGATAAATTGAAATTAATGAATTAAAATTCCCGAGGTAATATATTCCATTTGTCAAAGTCATCATTCTTAAAGCTCTTTTTCTCCATCTATTTTCCATATTAAACTTTTTGATATCTTCTTGTCGTTGATCAAAATTGGAATCAATTTTTAATTGATTTATCATATCCAGGACTGGATTGTCTTTCACCATATTTTGTATTCTCACTTGAAGAGGATCTGTATTCAAATCGAAAGCTATTCTTTCCATAACATGTTCAATCATTGCAACACCTTCAGTTGATCCTGAAATACATTGGAAGTTGTCATTATTACAATTGAAATTTTGTTAACGATGTAAAACTTTCAATTCATGCGTATTTCTTTTTAAATTACCAGGGGCTCTACAAAATGTGTTTGAAGCTGTATCTGTAGCGACAGTGTTGGCTTCCATCCTCCAACGAGATATTTCGTAGCAATTTTTAAGGTTGTCAACTGTCAGCGGTGCCAGAACTTCGTTGAAAACATGACCGGCGTCTTGGTAGAAAGCAAGTTTCAGATACTGTATTGTTCCTTCTCTGTCGACGCCAGCCTATAGAAGAGAAAGATATAAGTATGTATTTACATGTTTTCAATTTACGTATTACATGAATCCGTGATTGGGGTAATAATAGTAATTAAGTATTATCATTGTGTATAAACTATTAATAAGGCTTTTAGCATTGTCATTGATTTTCTAAGCATAATTTATGCCGTCAACTGACGATGATTAAAGCAATTCTTGACTGTTCTTTGTTGCTCCAAGTGAATGGAAATTAGTGTTTTTGGGTTTTAGGTAGACACAAATAAGTAATTGTTAATAATATTTTCTTCGGTTACCGCGAGGATTACTCATGAAATAAAACTATGAAAACGGATAAACATAGTTTTATTTCATAAGTAATTGTTCTCATTCATTTCCAGAAGGGACCCAACAAAAATCTGTTGCTGTGTGCGGTCTAGCGTGATTTGTGAACTGTGATATATCAATGATCCTAAGTATATCCTGACCGATCGATCCTAACAAATTGTTGCAAAGTTTTAATTTGCTATCAAAATTTATATTGGTTTCAAAATAAAATAAAATGTTTATTCTTTAGCAGAAAAGCTTGAATCCACATGTTTCTAGCATAATTACCTCGTAGTTACACGTCGTAGGTACCCGTTTGCCGATCGATTTCATATTTGTTTGAAGTGGTAAGATGAACCGACAAGTACGGCCTTGAAGATGGGAAACAAGAGAAGCTGCGCAAGCAATTTGCGTGGCACGACTGATCTTTGCACCATACGCGCCACCTACCCGACGGACGATGACATTAATGCTGCAAAAAAACAAACAAAATTTACATACATAATTGGTTTTGTAGTTAATTGGCAAGGTATCGTGATTAAAAGTAAAATATATAAGTATACAGTCTTCACCATATCAAAGCAAACATGGTTAGCATAGGTGATTAGGCTGAATAAATTGAATAATTATTAGATTAACAAAAATGAAACATTAAATTAGATTTGAACGAACAAACAGAGACAAAATAAAGTATCGATGAAGACTGTAACTGAGAATATATTATTATAACAAGTAGAGTAGATACTCTACTTGTTATTTACCTATATATAATATATTCTCAGTTACAGTTTATAAGGCTAGGTTGGGCTAATATACTTAGGTAAGTATATTAGCTTCAAATCAGTCTAATTTGCAATTAGCAATACCAAATAGCAAAAGTAAGAATCAGTATTTTGAAGATGCTAGTTGCAGGACTTTCAAATCATTTTGTTCATGATAACATAAAGTTGTAGACACTTACCTACTCACAGGTACTTTCAGACACTGCGCTACAGCCACATTTGTCAAATCAGGCCACTGGGTTGCGGAGTAAACTTCCATGCCCTCTTCTGTAGGTTTAGCTACAGTAGTTTGAGTCTCCATGTGAAAATGGTACTGCCCGTCTATTTTATACTCTCCTTGAACTATACTTCTCACATTATGACCCGTGTCTGTAGGTTCAATCGTCATATTTGCAACCACTCTTTTATCTTTATCGGCTGATTTTAATACATCATCTATTGTTAACAAAGGTTTGTCATTGTTTACAAAAGAATAGTTGATTTTTACTACATTCGCAGCATTTTGCGCAGTTTTCTCTCTGTCAGCTACGATGATACCAACAGGTTGACCATAAAATTGGACTTTACCAGAGCAGAGAATTTCTTCTGCTGTTGTCAGAATTGGAATGCTAGGTGGAATAAAATTATTGTCACCTGGTATGTCTTTAGCAGAATAAAAAGCAACAACGCCAGGGATTTTCTGAAAATTCATCAATAAGTTAATCAAATGGGTTACTTATGTAAATTAAACAAAATAATATTGTTGACGATACCAAAAACGAAGATTGGCTAGAATAGATTAAGCCGTTCACGTAACTAAATTTACGAATTATTTAACCATGAACAGTTAAAAAGCAGTGTGCAGTTTATAAAATATCTCAAAGTTTCGGGGAATGCCAAAATCTTACAAGTGCTTCATTAGTGTCGAATCCTTCGATTATACTTCCTGGAACCACATCCGCTGTGACAAAGGCAGCAAATACTTCATTCTGCTGCTTAGGAAGATCATTAGCAAAAGTAGCTTCACCACTGCACTGAACTAGGGCTTCTAATTTTGGCACTGGTTGGTTAAGTGGCCAAATGCTTTTGTCAGTGTCAAATATTTGATTGCCTTCAGAAGTCATTCTCTTCATAGTTTCTCCGCCTGATTTATATGTTGGGTTCATTTTGTCTATCGGGCACATGCTTAAAATTGCCTGGAAAAATACACGTCGCCTTTTCATCAGCATAAACTGTATCTAGTCTATTATACATATAACTAAAGGTGTATTTTGCTAGAATGTGAAACAAGCTTCAACAGTTATTAAGATTATGTTATAATAACAGTTTTAACTGTGGTGTAACGAACTGTTATTTAATTGAAAACACAAGTGTTTTATGTTATTACCTTGTAATACAAAGCCACAGCTAACATTTTCCTGAAATCGGCAGATGGTTCTGGTGGTGCCTCTTCTGGTGTTATTTCGTCAAATAAAGTTTTTACTGCTACTTGTAAAGTTTCATTTGTAAATGGATCTTTACCAATCATTACAGCTTCGGTTTTAGCAGCATGTATAAAAGTTGGTGAAATGCCGCCATATACTATTGTCATAGTGTCTAATATTCGTGAGTTTTGGCGAAATCTAAATAAAAAGCCGACGTTGACGATTGCATGAGCGTTTTGAGAGCGAGGCATGACCTAAGGAAACAAGTAGCTATGTACATAGTCACCATCAGATATATAGGAGCGGCCAGAGCGCTCACAAATATCTGAGTAAGCCCTTACTGTTATAACGTTAGAGTACATGTATTTTAAAGCACTCTGGGGCCCATTTCTCGAAAGCTTGTAATACAAGCGGAAGTCCTTATCAAATTAATAGTGTCACAAAGAGACTTCAACTTGTATTACAAGTTACAAGCTTTTAAGAAATGGGCCCCTGGCCGCTCAAATATGTCTGATGGCGATTTTACTCAGAAGGTGTCTGTGTTCATGGTTTTATTGATAGTAATGACGATTAAATATATACCTTGAAAGTTTTGACATCGCAGCATCGTGATAATGGTGGCAAGATTACATTCAGTAGTAGTTTTCCCTTCATGTTAGTTTTGAGGAATTCTGGTAAACTTATTACATACTTATTGTCCATTGATTCAGCTAGAACATGACAAACATGAATGATGAGGGTTGTTATTTATTTATACAAAATACACTTACGCCCTTATCCATAAACGTTACCTAACTTAATAAGCCGCTAAGTATTTTTTGTCCCTTTCGGTCTTATAGAGATATTGATAAGACTGAAAGGGAAAAACAATACTTAGTGGCTTGCTAAGTTAAAAGAAGTTTATGAATAAGAGTGTTAATTTTTTCTCCTTTAAACAAAACAAAAAAAATGTATTTGAAGCAATTTAATAATAAAAATTATATTTTCTCAAACATGCAATGAAATATAGTCTTTACGTTCTTTAAAATAGACTCGGAAGTATCGCTTTTAGGGCGTAGTAACTCACTGGGATGGAAATGGAATTTCATAACACTTTTCAGGCCTAGGCCTGCAAAGTAACTTTTTTTTTATTTCGACTTTGTCATTTTTTTTTTTTGTATTTCTTTATATGTTTGAGAAAAGCACTATGCCTCGGCGTGAAAACGGATTCCCCGTTACCTATCCGACAAATCGGCGTATATACCAACTTGGCCGGAAATCCTCATTTTCTCGGCCTCTGATATAATGTACTATTGCTGCTAGCAAGCCAAATAAATAGAGTTGGTTACACAATAAGCCGTTGAGAGAAATATAATTAACAAGAAGTACTTACCGATAGTAACCATCGCGCCCACTGTTTCAAATAACAAAAACAAGTCTGATTGGAATTGGTTATTTGCGTGTTTGAGACACAAATTCCCACCAATAGTGCCAATCTAGAAATAAACGATAGTCGAAAACTCAATTTTCATTGTTATGTAACAAATGAAACCCAGTTACAAGACTAGGAAAACTTTTTTAACGAAAATTATCACTGAGACATTATTCGATAACATTTTCATCTCGATATAGTTGTACTTTATTAAAAGAAAAGAGACTATACACAAAAATAGTACATCCTAATATAAATTATTTAATAGTAGTAACAGGCAACAGTTTTAGGTAGTGTTTTTTCGACTCCAATGTCCGGCATAATGTATTTAATTATAATTATCATATAATATTTAGAAACGAATAGCAAAGCAAATACGTTTGTGCCTATATTATAAAAACATAGACAATAAAATCAGAAAAAATGCATCGAGATCATCACAAGTAAGTGAGACAAGTGGAAGTCTATTTTCAACACAATAAATTAGATAAATACTTCCGCTAGTATTACAGGGTTCCAGTAGACATATTTCGAATAGAGAAGAGCCATTATTCAAATTATGTAGGAACAGAGTAAATGTGGCAAGATACTTACATTTTTTACCGGAATATGTGCTACTAAATCCAAATGATCATGTAACTGCTTGAGATACATAAAATCTTCATTTTCATTGCTCAACTTTAAACACAATTCCATCATTTCTGTCAATGTCATTCCCGCACCAATAATTAGATTCATATCTATCATGAATCCCTTTAATTCAACCACACTGGATATATCTATTACGTTCGCCGGATAGTCGGTTACGTGATAAACTCCTACAATCAGGAAATAATACTTGTTCCAAAACAGTCAATTATAACACTTGTATCTATAAAAATTGCTATCATATTGAAACTATTACTATCATCGATAATTGGTAATCTAAAGGAAAACCTATTTTTATTATATGACGTAAATTTATATCTCAATTTTGTATTAATTTACACTGGGCTGGACTAGTTTTTAATAAAGTAGGTAACCTCCAAACAACTGCCCACTGCAAAGGCCAACGGTATTAGGCTCATGATAAAGTCTTACAAACTTTCGAAACAGAGCATTAAATTACATTCAAATATTAAAATATTTGAAATCCACTCGAGACACGAGTAAAGTTGACTTATCTTTTATCTCACCTTGTCCAGTATTACCAGCAATAAGTTTATAATCACTATCTTCCATTATTGTTCGAAAAACATCTTCCAATGTAAAAACTTTTGACCACTTATGATTATTGGAATTTAACGTTAACTTCTTTCTATCAGTTTTTCCCAATTCACACCAGGCTTCTTTATATTTTCCCTTATTGATTTCATTAATGTTTTTCTTTTTATGTAGACACTGCTTCATACATTTTACTCCACAAGGTTTTAATATGGCTAGGTCTTCTAGATCGCAAACTTTTTTCAGCAATTTTTCCTCAGCATCTATAGCAAATGATTTAAAAGCATCTACGATAGGTCTGTAGCCTGTACATCGACAAATATTACTTGCAAATGAATTTTCTATATCTTTCATTGTTAGACCATTACTTCTCGATTCGATAAGACTGAAAGTAATTAAATGAGTACTATATTACAATAAGAACAATAATTTATTGATGTAACGTTTCCTGATTTTCGCTTTGTCTTGAATCAACGCAAGAAAAACGAATAACAATAATGAGCTGGCAATGAATATTTACAGTTAAACAACTTAATATTAAATTGCATTGTTTATTTATAGCCTTTTCTGTTATTGCTGTTTTCCAATTTATTACTAAAAGATGAAATTCGAATGAATTCCAAACTGTTCCGGAAAATTATTGTGGGGACCCATTTTCCGTGTTTTTATGGCTTTTTATTGTATCTTTGTATCATCAAGAACTATAAGAGATAACCCTAACAAGCACCGTAATCCAGGGTTAGGCTACTAATATAAGATTAATTTGTTTAGAAGTGGCAAAAAGGTACAGACTTACTACTTAGTTGAGTAGAGGTTTTTCTAATATTGTTTTTCAATGTAAATGTAATTCAGTATCAATACCAAGAGTATACGTAGTAGCATATGTTGTTGTTGCGATCTCGTCGTGGTAATAATCACGGGACGACAATGCCAACTGGGTATATATTTACTGTTACACATTATTTGACAAAATGTGAAACAAACATTTATTTTACAACATCAGAATGGGTAAAAGATATAAATAACAAAAAAAATACCAATACGAGTATACAAATAATTCGAAGAGATTTCCTGCTCCGTCTTCACATTCGAATTTCTTGATGTTCTTCTGGTCCCTCTCAATATTAACTGTGTATTAAACTATTTTGTGTTTACACTATTTACTAACCTGTACATGCTCATGACCCATCCTGGCGAGCAGTAGCCGCACTGAGTGCCATTGAACTTGGCCAGCCTGCTTTGAATCTCGTGGTAGCCGATGGTTCTGTTGCCGATACCCTCGACTGTGGTGATCTCCCAACCGTGGCAGGATAGGACGGACACCAAGCACTAGTATTAAGATATTAGTTAATTTATTCGTGGTGGCAATTAAGTAGCTTAACTTTACTAAATGTCTGCTGGGACCGGTTCACGGATATGTGCTCGTGAATAATTTGCAGCGGGTGTATAACACAGTAAATTTATCTTAAGGGTGTCTACGTGTTCGCGTATCAATAGTCCGTAAACCAAAAGGAGTACACATTACTAAAATAAACGACAATAAGGTATACGAATGGTTAAAACATGGCTTTCTATCATACATAAAATACAAGGTCAAATTTTAATGGTTGTTCTCCGTTTAAGGGCTTGGCATCGTTTTCAATTCATCGTTTTTTAATTAGGTAAAAGAGAAGAATTATTGTTTCACGTGAAAAAAATTCTATGAAAAAGGTCATTCAAATTAACTAACGAAAAAAAAGCTCAATAGAAAATCAATATTTTTTTGAGAGACAAAAATTCTTCCGCCTTTTTCCTAACCGGCACACAATACTGAACAAACCCTTAAACGGAGAACAACTTAAAATTTCACCTTGTATACACTTACATTGAGCAATTGAAGGAAACTATAAATTCAATTCAAAAAATAAAAACTGATTATCCAAAGGCGCCTGGGCACCGGCACCGGCACTACAGGCGCGTGGAGTTGTACGTACCGTTGCAATAGTGGCGAGTCCCAGCGCTGGGCTAGCGTGTTCAGGATGCTATTCGAACTGTTCGCGCTTGAGAAGAGACGCACATCGTTTCCTCCTGATGGTAACAAAACAGTTAGTGTGCGCCTTTGCGAACATGGTTGACGCACATTGGGGAACCCTAAATAACATCCTGAATGCGTTATTATATTGTACACGCACTGTACGCCCGCTGCCTGTGTAAAGTTCGTCCACAGAGCACACGCGTAGAAGGTTTGACAAAAGGCCTTAAATAAAGTCAATTTGAGGCCGGTGGCGGGCCAACATATTACAGCGAACGCACAGCGCCCGACGCTCGCGCTCCATATCCACTACATCCGACATGGTCTCGGTCACCCAGTGGCCCTATAGAAGTAGAAGCGTATAAAGAGCTGAAGGAAAAGGCAGTGAATAGAATAGAATGGAAAATACTCCACCAACAAGAGCCAAGCTCATAAATGATGATGATACACTTACAGAATTGACGGCGAATGTCTTCATTTCCTGCATAGGTGGTGTAGCAGCTCGCACGGCAACCACACACGCCCCACAACCACCTTCATGGCACATCGCTTTCGTGCCTCGTAGGTCCGCCACATTCCGGATATACTCGTTCAAAGACACGTCAGGGCCAAACCGACCGTCCACTGATAAAAATTACATCATCAGCCTATGATATTTCACTGCTGGACGTAGGCCTCTCCTATTAACTATGCGTAGACGTATTAGGAGGTAAATGCCCATAACCACCACGCTGATAGCCGATCACAGTAATGTGTCCACTATGATGACGCTGCTACCCATCATCAAATAATCGTCAGTGACACTTCAATCCCTTAAGCGGGTGTCGTAAAAGTCGACTTATGAGACCCGCAGGAGAAGTTGGCGTGGTGACAAATGTATTCTTACTGCCATCACCACACGGCCCGGTTATTGGCATGATAAGAATTGTAAGGAGGAAATTATAGCAAATGCATCTCAAATTCTTGCACATTTTTGTAAAATTGAGAATTGATGATGATCTGCCTGTGTATCCTAGTTGTGCCTAAGGATTTGGGGGAACGAATTCTTGATATTAAATCTCAAGAGAAAAGGAGTTTTCACCTTATTTCAAGGAAAAAGAGTTGTATCAATTCATCGAATCTAGACTCAAAGTAGTCAGAGGCACCTGAAGAGGTAGGTATAAGATACAATTTAGAATTTTTTACTGACCTTGGTGTTGTATTCCATTAATTTTGAATTCTATTTGTGACATTTTTCTCAGTATTATATTTATAAAAAATTAAACTTCACTTAAAGTTAATTACAAGCTTGCCAGAACTGTAAAAAAATAAAATTACATTACGGCCAAGAGTATATCGTTGTTGGGCCATGCTCGGTGTACCGTTCCGTAGTTATTTAAAAACGGCTAGGCCGATTATGTTCGAAATAGTTTTACTTATGATTTTTGGACCCATGGACCAAAAGTTAGAGGGGGACACACATATTTTTTATTCTGGAACGGTTATCTCCGAAAATATTAAAATTAAAAAAAAAACTTTCGTTTAAGACCCTTAAAAGACCTATTCATCAATACCATTACACTTTACTACTACGGGAGGTACACGAACAAAATTAGTTTTTCTCAAACATGCAATGAAATGTTGTAGTTACGTGCCTAAAAAGTGGCCGGGAAGTACCTCGTTGCCGGCCTAGGCCGGCAAGTACCTCTTTTTTAATTTTCATTTGACATAGGGTTGTGACCTAGCATCTTGGCTTTTAGCCAATAATTATCTGTAAGTAATATTAGTATAAAAAAATGATTGGCAATTTTTTGCAGTTATAATTAGATATTTAAATTATATCATTTAAAATAAATGTACAATAACTACTCAAAATAATATTTAAAAAGCAGTATTATACGGCGCGATCCGTCGGCCCCGATATCACTGCATGCGATTAATTGGACCCAACCGACAGCGTCGTCTAATACCGCTTTTTTAAATTAAAAATTTGCAACTTTCAAACAGGTCGATCTTAAAAAAAAAAATTGAGGTGGCGGTGTCATATTTGACTTTTGTTGTGTTTCAAAGACTTAGTTATGTGGTTGACTTATAGTTTCTTAGAAAGAAGATACATTTTTTTGTTTCATTTCATTGCATGTTTGAGAAAAGCATTATACATACCTCGGCCATGAAGTGACGGGTTGCCGTCCGAATACTATCCGGCCTCGCTTCGCTCGGCCGTCTACATATATTCGGCCGGCAACCAGTCACTTCCCGGCCTCGGTAGTAATGTACTATTTCTAATTTTATTCTACCACTTTGTCGGCGTGATTAATACAAAATATTCCGTAGTTTCCGTACTTACCTCCCTAGGTGCACAATGTTAACAATGTATTAAAGTCTACCTGGGGTATTCGTATAAAGATGTCAATCAGTGAACTATTGGTCAACGTCAGTAGCAGCGCTTTATAAAAGCAGGCTATAATTATCGCTAATGGGTAATTTTTACTCGACTGGCGAAGGAACGAAGGTACTAGTTTTGTAATAATCAGAGATCGGAAAAAAGTGCCTCATTGTTTGCATGCGTAGTAATAGAAAAGTGAAATTCCCTAGGGAGTAATAGAAATGTCAGTGCTTCATAGAATAATATTTTGTCTTAAAACTTATTTTTTTGTCTGCAAGTGTGATGAAAAACATTGTATGCCCAATGTACTATTTCATCACACTTCCTGCCTAAGCGCGCCATTGTTTGCGCGCGCATCGGGAGTAATAGAAAAGTGATATTCCCTAGGGAGTAATAGAAATGTCAGTACGTCATTTAATAATGTTATTTCTTAAAACTTATTTTTTTGTCGGCAAGTGTGATGAAAAACATTGTATGCATCACGGTCGGTAAGCGGCGGAATACTAACTCGAGTCATTAAAACATTCTAACACTCTCGTTAGTAATTCCGTACTTACCTCCCTTGATGCACAATGTACTATTAACGTAGGTAATGCCAGCTTTCTTGGCACTCCTGCCAAGGGGTAAATATTTGGACTTAGTTTTTTGTTCATCGATTTAGCTGTAGGTGGTTTTAGTGTATGTTTCCTTTATTCGTTTCATTGATTTTTTTTTGGTTTCTAACTCTTTCACAAGTATTGACTATAGTTTACACTCTCAAACAAAAGAAAATATTTATGTAAAATCTATTTTTTTCTTTAAAATAATTATGAGACGCCGTAAAAGTAACTTAATTACCTATAAACGTAAATGAGATAATAACTCTATAAATTTAGTTACTTTATTGTCCTGTAATTATACGTTTCGTATGTTTTATTAAAGAAAAAAAACCTAAGAAATATTTTTTGTACATTACATCACTTTGTACCGATTTTTTAAAAATAAGTTACGTATTTATACCACGTCAACTATTTGATACTACGTTAACTTTTTCTTAAATTTAAAATATGATGGTACGAGTAGGTACCTATTACGGTTCAGAGTGATATTCCGAGCTTTCCAATTACGAAAGGACCAGTCACAAACAATACTTGCTGACACGACAATGACAAAATAAAAACGCTGAATATGCACCCTACAGAATTCTGCCGATAAAATATTTTTTATGAAGAAAATTCGTATAGACAGCATCAAATTAAACCTAAAGTAATTTATCAGACATATTTTTTAAATAAAACCTCCTATCCTCGCCTGTAATGCTAGGTAAAAAAAGTCTAGCAGGGTATTTCTCATAAAGATTTGTGAGCTGTCACAGCCATGTAGAGAAAGTTAATGTTACCTAAACTTAATTTTCAATATTTTATATCTGAACAGAAAGCTCGACGCAGGGGCTACTTCACAGATAATTATCAAAATGTTAGACTTCCTGGAAACCCTTAACTTTCGATCATGGCCGTGATACACTAAATAAGAAATTTCCAGTCACAACACACAAATATGGTGTTAATTTAATTAATCAATATCCCGTAAATATATTAGTTTTGGCAAGCACAACGCAGCTTAAAGGACAAATAATCAAAACTATTTGAAGGTATTGATTTAAACTTTCACCATTATCATTCATATTTTAATCCCCGTTTCCGTAATCAATTTGTCTTCAAAATATGTCTTTTCTATTTATATAAAATATAAATAGAAAGCATAAAGTCAAAGCTTGAAACTCATGCTTTTTCTGGCTCGTGCATTTGATTTTACTTTAAAATACTGAGTTATGTAGAATCTGTTGTTAATGATTAATGAGAATTCTTTTTATTTAAATAATGCGGTTGTAATGCTTAATAGTGTCCAATTCGTTCAAATTATCTGCACCGTAATCAAGTTAATTGAATAGTCACATTATTGCGAACTCGACAATTTGAAATTTCCTGTCATTTATGTTGTACTAACGACCATAGATTGATTACATCCAGATGGTTAACTTGCATTATAATTCTTACATTGAGTGATATTGAACCATAGAGTGCTTACTCTCAAGTCATAATATGACGACTCCTCTTGTAACATAGACAGTAAACAATTAAATAAAAAATACTCATTTAGATACTACAAGGGTCCTTTGCAAAAAAATATTTACATATGTAGTTTATTTAGGCATTTAATGAAAATATATTTCTCGACATTATTTTTGTGTTACGACGTAAAATTTATTTTGTCTTAAAACTTAATTTTTTAGTTGCGATTGTGATGAATAAAATTGTAGGTATGCATCCCGGCTGTCCCAGATCAAAGCCTAGTAAGTGTATTTAGCGAAATTTTACAGGTGAGGCAAATAACCATTTTGTTAAAAAAAATAGTAGCAGAGACCTTTATCTCACAAGACTTTGTTTTATATAAAGAAGTATAACTTGCTTTATAAGACAAACTATTGAAACTTAATATATGTATCTTTTTAGAACTTTTATGTGCCTTACTAACAACTGATTACAAAAAAATAATAGAAATGTTATGTCAATTACAAAAATGAAACCTAGCAAGTGGTACAAAAATGGTAAATTTTACTGCTTGTAAGCAGTAAACTCTTAAATGTCAAATATAAAATCAAGCAAATGCTTACTTTGTAATCCGGATTAGGATTACCATTTTAATAAGGTAATTAAGGTAAAATTGTAGTATAGTGCATTGGGGTAATTTCAAACTACAGAAATTCTGCTCGGATAATTTCGGAATTTATCTTGATTATGATAAAAATAACGGTATGTTTTATGGTAATTTCAAATAAGACGACTTATGAAATGACTGCAAAGCACCCTATTTAATTGCAATCTAGGGGATTTAAATGATTTTGAAATTACTGACTACCAGTCCTTTCCCGCAGAGCTTCGCTGCAAAGTACTTGCTAACAATTTATTACACATTGAAACTTCCCAAAAACATCATTCTAAGCCGATAAATGTCCGCTGCTGGACATAGGCTTCCCCCAGTAGGGTCATTGCCATAACGAGTCATTTTTTTTTAAGTTGTCTCGCACTTGTTTTTTGTTTTTGTAGCTTTTAATATGATTTCCACTCAAGAATCTCGAGCTCTTTCGATCCTCATAGGAGAAAATTTTGGTATCATCTTCTGCTACGAGTGTATGCATGTGCATACCATCCGAATATCACGTGTATAAACAGTAGTACACACGCGACTATCGGCTTACCAGCGGAAATAAAAAAATGGCTATAAACATTCAATCAGCAATAAGTTTTTCAAAAACTTTTGTACGAAATATCATTTGATATTCACAAGCCTTTACGGTTAAGGAAAACATCGTGAGGAAAGCTGCAGACACCTGCGAAGAAATTCCAGTGTGTATGTAAAGTCCCCAAGTACTGGACCAGCGTCGGGACCACGCAAAATAGGCACGTTTGATGTCGAGTTGTGGAAAGAAATAGAAAGAAATGACAAACACAATACAATAGCAACTAGTATTGATATTATTTGATTTGTTTTATCAATACCTTTGTCGTAATTTGAAGCTTCTGATAATTTGTCCAGGGTTCTTCCATAGAGAGACAACAGACAATACTGACAAATAATGCACGTAATGATAGTGACGTTATGAATTATCGAAGATCTAATTTTGTTTATTATCAAAAAGTACAATTTTTTGGTCGGTTCCTCGTCGGTTAACAACCAAAACGCCCTATACCAATTGTCAGTAGAATCTAAAATAATTGTAAGCAAAGCCTAAATAATTGCATAATTCCATAAATCGCCCACTTTTAGAACACAATCTTGGTCTCGACACCAACTTAAAACCTTAAGCCTTGAGTTGAGTACACTTTTAGTTAAAATTATTAATATTTTGGCCACTTTGATGACGCTGCTGCCCATCATCGATCGTCGATAAATAAATGGTCAATATCAATTCAATTCCTTAGTCGAATATTACGACATCCTCGGGGCGGTGATAAAAACCGCAGGCAGGGAGCGCGGGAGCGGCGACCATTAGAACGCGAACTTCACTCATTACTGACTTGATAGGTTTTATTTATTGTTATATTTAAATTCCTTGTACGACCCTTCGGCAATTTTTAAATTCAAAAACCTAGTAAGGGACAATTTCCATATTCAAAAATCTAGTGTGTTCCATTTACAAACTCAAATACCTAGTATAGCATGCAGTTGCCACGTTTTTGGACTTGAAAATGTTACTTACTAGGATTTTGAATATGTTGGTGGCATGAAAGAAATGCTCTTGCTAGGTTTGATGGGTTTCGTAACTTTGACTCTAATTGAGATAGAAATACAGGTGTTTTTGTATTAGACGCAGCTC
>JALPQI010013454.1:0-38365 GCA_025490895.1 Thaumatotibia leucotreta | reverse complement strand
GTTCTACCAGCGAACAATGATTTAAAGGAATTTCATACAAAATGTCAAGCAAAGCACCTTTCTTTTGTTTTTAAACGTCAATAACCTCTATTGCAAATAAACGATCAATATTTAAATTCCGTATCATAAAAAAAAGTTTGAAACAAAATAGGAAAACGGTAAATGCGTTAATAATCAGATAAGTACAGTCAATCGCAAAATAGGGTACTAAAAATGCTCAAAAATATATCCCAGTGCACTTTAACTTCGTGTGAAGGTGCATTTAGACCAAACGAGCATTCGCTCATTCTATCCCCCACTCTACGAAATCAACGAATTTCGACGAATCACGTTTTGTGTAACGGACGAGTTTCGTAGAATGGGGGATAGAATGAGCGAATGCTCGTTTGGTCTAAATGCACCTTTTTAGAACGTCGTATCTTTTTTATAAGAGGATTCTTAAGATACATATTTTTTTAGTACAGATGGTGCCTTTTTTAGGCTCTAGTGCGAGAAGTGTGTAATTTTACGTCAGGTCCAAAACTTCGGAGGGCCATCTGCACTAAAAAACGACGTACGAGACACGTACGACGTACTATTTTCTAACTAGTGCGGAAAAGTAAACTTTGCGACTGCTTCGCGTGCGTAAATTTTTCTTACATGCACTTTTATGAAAAAAGTCGTCGACCTACTCATTTACATTTACCTGACTGAGTTACGGAGGCCGTCAAAAATGACATAAATTATTAATTAATTCAAATATAATCAAAACAAGGCCTACAAAGCTGGAGCCTCATTTTACATTTTGACCTTAAGCCTCACTCAAATTGCGAATTCAAAATGACCTCAAGGTTTCTATTCAGATGTCAGGAAGTGAATAATTTAAGATCACATGAGAATTTGCTAGCCTAGCGTGGCGATTATGGCCATTTACGTCGAAGAGGCCTACGTCCAGCAGATAGACTGATGATATGATGTCACATGAAAATCTTAACCCTTAAATGCATGGTGTACGATGTATCGTACATAACCAAAACGTAGTTGGTGTTTGAAAACAAGACATGTATATTATGTTCTTAAGGTTAATTTTGCAAGGAAATTTAATGAATTTTCAAACTTATAACTGATTCGTTGGCGTAACTGTATAAAAAAAAACTTACATGTGTTTATAAGCAAGATGGCGGAAATTTGTTTTCGTTGCGTGCGTTTAGCGGTTTTTATCTAAGTAAGAAATAATTTTTTATTGGAATTTTGTAATTCATACCATAACGATTTTACAATTACTGAATTTAATATACTTTTCAGTGTAAAAGTAAATAATATTTGCATATTTTATCATGCACGATTTTCCAAAAATGTATAATGTAGGTATGACGTATCGAAATTTTGATTAGTAGTACAAATTTCACCCAAAATATGTCCACAGATTTTTTTTTCTATTTTTCTCGTGCTTGCGACGCCATTAGGTATGCACATTTTGTTTTTGGAACGAAAAGAAAAAGTCATGCATTTAAGGGTTAAGGCCAAACCACACCGAATGCGTGTGCACGCCAAGCCAACACCGCTTTAAGGCTATATATTTTTTCATTTTCTAGTATAAAGTACCAACGAAATTATTTTGAAAAAATGTAGCATCACATGACAAAGAACTGTATAGGTGCCGCTATTATAAAAAACGATAAAAAATACTGAAGTTTTGTTTCTTACTTTTATCCAAGATTTTTTCTTGGCAGTATTCAATGTTATTTGAAGAATATATGAGTCATTACATATGTATATTATTGTTCCAAAGTTGTCAATCGCATTTAGCCAATGTTGAAAATAATGGTTATTATGAAAATAAAAAAAACCCATACCTCAGAAAATAACAAAGACAGAAAGCTCAAATTTACGGTAAATAATATTTGTAATAAGAGCCCTGTAAAAAATAAATACTGTAGGTAAGTATTTGGTAAACGGGATGATTCTCTATGCAAATACGGCTACGCTGTTTGCGAACTTAATTTGGTGTTCGCGGTAGCAGGCCTGGATGCTTAGACAAGTTGCCAATCGCTAACGCTTAGTCGTCAATCGGAAACGAAAGGCAGCTAACTGTCTTTGTCGCCCTAATATGAAAGAGTGACAGAGGGAAAACTACGATACGCTACTAAGCGTTAGCGCTTGGCAACTTGGCTAAGCATCCAGAACTAGTCAACGTGCCAAAGCATAGGTGATAAACGAAAAGTGATAAATGTATTACAATTTTATTACAGGCCTGCTACCGCAAACACCGAATTTCGTAAATTTTAGTGAGAGAGATAAATCCTCGAAATTTGCGAACTTCGGCGTTCACGGTAGCAGGCCTGGAGGCTTAGCCAAGTTGCCAATCGCTAACGCTTAGTAGCGTATCGTACTTTTCCCTCTCTGTCACTCTTTCATATTAGTGCGACAAAAACAGTTAGCTGCTTTTCGTTTACGATTGACGATTAATTAAGCATTAGCGATTGGTAACTTGTCTAAGCACCCTGATTCGAACAAAAAATCACGTAACTATAATGTATGAAAATCGTCACGTGACTTTTCGTTTGAATCTGTCAGTGACTAAATAAACGTTTGCAAATAAAACAGTATCTATTATATTCATTCTCGGAAATAACACTTCCTTTTCAGTAACAACTGAACGCGCATGCGCTTAGCGTATAATTTACACAACATGGCTTCCTTTCAGAAATCGCGATAGATACGAGTACTTATGGCCTCCGGTGCGAAAACTGCAATTATCATCAGATATCTTTTATATCAATATCAGTGCAGCTTCGTTGAAATATGAATACTTACATTGTAAGCTACTATATCATATCAATGAGGGTTTTTGATAATTTTTCTGCCACTATGGGGCGATGGGTCGCCGTGTGGTGACGGCAGTAAGAATACATTTGTCACCACTCCAACTCCTCCTGCGGGTGTCGTAAGAGTCGACTAAGGGATTGAAGTGTCACTGACCATTATTTGATACGAGTAAAAGATTGATGATGGGCAGCAGCGTTATCATAGTGGACACATGTCATTACTGCGCTCGCCAATCCGCTTGCCCAGCGTGGCGACTATGGACATTTACCTCCTAATGGGTCTATACGCAAAGTTAATAGGAGAGGCCTACGTCCAGCTGTGGACTAATATAGGCTGATGATGATGATGATGATCTATTTCGGTGCAGCTTCGTTGAAATATGAATATATTCTTAAATACTTTATCAATGAGGGTTTTTGATACTTTTTCTGCCACTATGGGGCAATGAGATGGCAGCACTGTGACGTAAAGTCAAATGACTGTCAAAATAAATACGCGATTTAAATTTCCTTTATATTTTTTGGTTTATTTATTCTTAAAACCATTACTTTAGGAATAGTATCCTTTAAAATAAATAAAAAGACAGTTTCAGCTCAATTCCCACGAAATTTATAAAGCTCTAGGATTTTTTTTTCGTACTTTTCGCCCCAGTTTTAGAACTCAATTATCAGTTCGACGACAGTTTTCTAGTCGTAATCCATTACAAAATCTATAAACTAAAATTGCACTCAACTCATTTATAAACAAATCTACAGTATTAATTTTGTTATAATGTAATTTTGATGGGCGCTTACCTATGCCCTATATACGATTTTATAATACTTATACCCTATACGACCATACGATACATACATCGTATTTTCTAGTTTTCAACTCGCTTTTTCTAATCCTAAGAAGTTAATGTTCTGCCACTGTCTTGTATCATTGTTTTTTTAACTATAACAACATGTCATTATAGTAACATCTTAAGTAATAGTGACCTTGGCCGAATTATTTTGTAACGGCACTTGCATTTTGCATACTCAAGTGTCATCGTGCGTAGAATAACAATGACGAATTTTATTTGGCGACTCTAATTTGATCATCATTACCATTAGTTAATGTGGATGGGCACACACGACGTCAAAGATTTGTCGACGAAATATAGTAGACACTCCCTATAATTAATTTTTTTTTATATGAATCCTTTACATAGATTTTATTAAATAGTAAATTACAATAGAGGACGGGAAACGAAGGGTTACAGGCCAAATATATATATCTAGATAGGGATACGCGGCCTGTAACCCTATAAACTTAACCTACCAAAATTAATAAAAAATATCTAAACAACATTTACTTCAACGGCCGGTAGAGGTCTAAAAGTATATTGCAATATTTTTATAATATTGAGCCCTATCGCGTTTATTATATCCAAAAATGCTAAATGGAAAATGCTAAAAACGACCCACCCTAATGTGCATATATTATTATCACGCAAAATAGGCACAAATTTCTGACGTCGAGTTGCGGAAAACTTAGCCCGCGTAAACCTGTATCTATACATATTATTCCCATTATTGTCTTCTTACAATAAGTCAATTTGGAATGAACCGCGGCCTGAAAACCGAGACAAAGGGCCCATTTTCTTGGAACGGGTCGTGCCGGAATGCAAAACAAATTATGGAAGATGCTAGCTTTCTTACAATTTGCTGTGGTTTCTAGTCAGCATTTCACCATCATTACTTGTGTTTAGACTTGCGCAATGAGACATGTGCATATTTCTAGTCTCTAGGTACTATTTTATACTGTACTTCTTGCCTAAACAAAATAATACAAAAAATGCGGTGCGTAAATAATCGAATGGCGCATTCCACAAAAAAGTTCACCGATGGCCCGTACGAACACAGTTTTTTTCAAAATTATGGGTTTATAGAAGTTCTCTTTCGTGAGTTTCGTGACCATAGGAATCGAAAATTGCTCAAAATAATATATAATATTAAGTAGTAACTTGGAAGAAAACCCAAATTATCCGAATATACACGTGTTTGTACAGGACAGCCCAAGGAATGCTCCTAATACGGGTGTTCATTTATCGCCCATATTAGATTTACACCAGGATGCTTAGCCAAGTTGCCAATCGCTAGCGCTTAGTAGCGTATCGTAGTTTTTCCTCTCTGTCACTCTTTCATATTAGTGCGACAAAGACAGTTAGCTGCCTTTCGCTTACGATTGACGACTAAGCGTTAGCGATTGGCAACTTGTCTAAGCACCCAGGTATACATTATGATTACTCATACACAGGTTAATTTCTTCGTCATCTGAATTTACGAAGTTAGCATCGTTAGAATAGGGTGTATTCATCGGTAGCAGTTAGGTAATTAAGTATGTCAAAAGCTTAATTTTGTCAATCTCTCGTTCCTGCTAGAAAAATATGTAGGTATACCTAATTATCATCTTACCGATAATATAAGGGCTTCGGCAAAGAGTACGGTTTTGTTTCGTTTGGTGTAGAAACTTAAGGTTTTAGTACGGCTTTGCTAAGATCGCGAAACGTCTGGTTGACGTAACTAAAGACTGCAGAGTTGGCGACTTCCTCACTCAAAGCATCAGTATTGCGATACAGCGAGGATATGCCGCCAGCATCCTCGCTAATCACAAGGGCCAATCTTAGATATACTTAGGTTAGATTAGTTCGATTTAATTTATGTATACAGGGTGAAATTTAAATCGTGAATCGTAATATGTTTATCTAACTCTATGAATAATTAACAATTGGATAATTAACAGTTACTTAGAAATAGTCATGTTTTTTTAAATTTTTGGTGACATTTTTTTTAATATTTAAGGTGATTCTAAGAAATAATAACGATTATTTAAGCTATATAAAACGTGAAATGAAATGAATATTATTGAATTTTTAACGAAATGACAAAATTGGCGTTATTAATTACTTCAATTTGAAGAGGTAATTTAAATTATTCAATTAATTTGTCTTAATAATCCGTTTTGATATTCTAAAGCCAAAAACTACAAAAACACAAGCCCCAAAAAATACAAAAAAAATGTCAATTTTTTAGTAACTTGTAGGGCATTTAATTGTTAGTTGTTTCTAGAGCTAGAAAAACATATTACGATTCACGATTTAAATTTCACACTGTATAAATTGTGTGTGTCTTGAAAATAAAGAATGAAAAATAGAACTTACCGATATATGGCGCAAATCTCCAAGTGTTTCCAAGCAGCGGCAGAGGTTTAGGTCCCGGGACTTCTTCCCAGGACCTGATGGATGGGACGGTCTCGAAGACTGAGGGGTCGAGGGCAGCGTGGGTGGACCGGGAGCGTTGACCTTGAACCGGGCATCTCGGCAGTTTGGCATCTGTAAAAAAATTAGTATGTACGGTCGGCTCTCATGTGTTAAGCCTGCAGCGGCCGCGAACTTCGAAATCCGTAAAGGGGTTTGGGTAAAGTTGGCGTCGTTTTTAAATTTTGGCGGCCACTCATGAAAGTGGTAAATTTGAAAAGAGCAATTTAAAATAAACTTATTTTATTATGGAGTGCATATAGCTAAATTATATCGGAGCCGAGATATCATACTTTAAAGTTTTATAGTAAAGACTCACATTTATTTTTGAAATGCATCGGAATGAGTTAAAACTACTATTGTGTATGCCACGTAAAACATAACCTTAACTCATCTTGGACATAAGGTTCTTTTTCGGTCAATGATTATTTAGAGATAGTTCCTTTTTTCTTTAACACGGCGATTTTAGGACGGATGTCGATGAACGTTCTATTGAACTTAATTATGTCAAAGGTCTTATGTTTGCATTTTAAACAATAAAATAAAAGAATTCATATTTTTACACTTTATGCGTGTTTTTTCAGGTATATAAATAAATGTAGACATGCGAATCGTATGTTTTCGGGTAGGTACCTAATAATAACATTAATTAGGTATCTAATAATTTACGCACTGGGCACGTATCAAAGCTATTATGGTGAGCACATCACAAACGGATCCTACGTAATTGAGGTATACAAAGAACCCAATTTGCAAGATTTCTGCGACCAAAATCCCGATTGCATCCATCTGTGGCTTTTAAAAGGCAGAATACAATCGCGGCACTCCAACAGAAGACAGTATTTTGTTTATGTTGCTGTAGATGGAGAGGCAATATTAGGACATTATTGTTGGGAAGAGGACCTTAGGCTATTGCTCACATGTAAAGTCAATTATATGGTTCTTGGGATGGTAGGCATCAAGAACATCTTGATCTTGATCTTGAGAGAGTGATTCGCCAAGATAATATTGAGAATGAAGTTAACGACGAGCCAGAAAATGTGTAAAAAAGTAATTTAACGTAATACTAAAAATTACAAATTACGTTATCTGGGAAAAGGGACGTTATTGTCATTGGCGCTTACGGCTTTATGAGCCATGTTTGTATACAAATACGACGCCACCGGACGTAAAAGCCATCGACAATAAGGCCCCTTATCCCAAATAATGTCACATATGTTGTGTTGTATACATAAGAAAGCATTAGTAACAATTGCAATCTAAAAACTAATCTAATTAGGTACATTTCCTACTTGGAAATATGTTTAAACATTTTGCATGTGTGCATCACATCTGTGAGGGTGAACCGTCTATTGAAACCATTTTGCAACATTTTTAATGTTCGCTAAACAGACAGCATAGAAATCGCATAAGAAAATACAGTTGCATTTTCATATACCTAAGATCTTCTTTTTTTATGTCGGTTAAATTAACTATTATACTTTAAGGGCAATATCCTTGTATCTTCGTTAGTAGTATTATCGAGTTAAATAAGCCTGTAGTCATCTAAGCTGTCTCCTAAACCTGCCTTAGTTAGGTATATTCACTGGTCCAATAACATTGTTTGAAGGGCCATATCTTGGCTCCGATATTACTTACGGCAAAACTTATTTTTTAAATAAGCTAGTCTAAGGTAGCACTACAAAATAGTAGTAACATAAACGATGGCCGCTGAAAAAAAAAATGACGCCACTAGTCCATACAAAAATACCCAATCCCCTTTCGGGGATTTTTCTCCGTCACTCTAATAACGCCTTCGTTGGAGTGACAGAGACAAATTCCCGAAATTTACGAATTTCGGTGTTCGCGGCAGTAGGCCTGATTTACTACAAGGGCTATGTAAACTGCAAATTTGCGCAAAATCCATTACTACGACACCCAGACAAAAACTGAAGAAAATAGTGGGATTGATCACGGGACACAACACATTAAACTCAAACAAACACCTTAACAATATGGGCAAAACAGATAGTCCTATGTGCAGGGCCTGCATGGAAGAGGAGGCAACAAAACATATTCTTCTAGAGTATAAACAGATAGAGGTATACATGAGTAGACACTTAGGGACTCCAAACACACTAAATGAGGCATTCAGCAACCTGAAACACAGACTGAGTTTTGTAGAGGAGCTTGGATGGTTGAAATAGGGCTAAAGCTTGTTCACGAAATAAAGTAGCCATCGTAAAATCAGTCTCTACTGTTACGCAACAGTCCCATGTAGTTCTAATAGCCATGGGACTATAAATTGATTATTCTGTTTTATGTTTAACAATCCAATATCCAAAAGCATTCGCTGAAAAGTCGTCAAAATCAAAATAACTTCAGATAATGCTTAATGCAAAAGTTCACGCCCAAAAAAGTGCGAACTTCCGAGACGATTTCAACAATGTTAGTTTTGAAATAATTAATAAAAATTGTAGACACGAGATTCACAGTTTATTATAGTATCGCTATTGTAATTTAGTGAAGACCCATTGGGAAACTAAATGACCCAAAATGGTAAAATAAGGAGAAACACTACTTAAATCCAGAAGTTTAAATAAAAGTCCATAATTATGGAGAAATTGATATAAATATCAACCACAGCGTCCGAGAAGACAGGCAAAGAGCCCCTCTTTGTAATAACACCCATACTAAGGTATGGTCTCATACAAAAAAAAGAATTATACAGCAATGGCTACTTTATTTCGTGAACAAGCCTTATCTCGCTATCACGCAAAAAAGGGTACAATGGATGTCGAGTTGCGGAAAAAGTATAACTAACTAACTAACTAGTGGGCCTGATTCATTCGGAAACATGATTCGCATATAATTTAATTAGCACAATCATACTAAACAGAACCTTGTTTAGAACCAGGATATTCCAAAACTTATAAAACACAAAACGTAGTTATCTAATTTCTTGTTTAAACACCACATTGTTCCATGCTCTATAAAACAATGACATAATAAGCCTGTTTACATTGTTGTTATTGTCAGCAAGCTTAGCCAAGTTGGCGATCGCTAACGCTTAGTAGTGTATCGTAGTTTTCCCTCTCTATCACTCTTTCATATTAGTGCGACAAAGACAGTTAGCTGCCCTTCGTTTACGATGGACGATTAAGCGTTAGCTATTAGCAACTTGTCTAAGCACCCAGGGCTGCCTGATTGCAGATTTTCTTTTTCTTTTGTAAAATAATCCAATATTTTTTGTTACCTACATGTTTAACCCATAGGTACATGTTGTAACATTTATAAATAGTGGTGATCAGGTTAAGAGCTCATACAGTATTGTTTTCTGATTAGGTACAAAAAAAGTAGGAATAAATATGACAAACAACAATTTGTTGTCCCAAAATTTGAGTTTCCGTTACGTGATGGTTGTACAGAGTAAGTCCATACAAAAAACGTGACGTAATGGATTTTTTTGCATTATTTTTTATTATCTATTAAATCAGCTCTTGATACTGATTCGAATGAGCCGAAGCACGTCCAGATCTAGAAGAATCAAGTTTTCGGTTTTTTTTAAACACCATGGGCATCATGCATCATAGGCAATGTTCTCCCTTTACCCAGATATAAGGGTCGCGTTTTATAAAGTTACATTTTACAATTTCGCTATTTGCCTCTCTAACGCACGCGTATTGGCTAAACGCGACCCTGATTTATTTATGTACGTACTGTCTAGGGGTCCTTCCGCCTGTTGGACCCTAGCGCTGCTGGTGACCTGTCGGCAGAAGCTTCTGACGGGCCACTGGGCCCCACGGATTTGGCTCCTCATCTTTTGACCTGACGACAATATTTTTAAAACATTAGGGACGTTTCATTTGCACAGTGTGTTAACATCACGCGGGCCTTTATTGAAACCGAGGATTGGGAAGATTTTTATAAATATTAGATGTCATATACCAAAGAAAAACGACCAAGATCACCTAACGTCCGAGGTGGGGATCGAACCTACGTGCTCAGCTTTCGCGGCTGATGCCTGCACCCCTCGGCCACTCGGTCTTAGCAACCACCGGTCAATTTTCTCGGGTATATGCAATCCCTTACAAGGCTAGGCGCCTTTTTGGTCGAGGGGTGCAGGCATCAGCCGCGAAAGCTGAGCACGTGGGTTCCCACCTCGGACGTTAGTAGTTTTTCTTTGGTATATGACATCTAATATTTATAACTTACCTCGGGCCTCACTGAAAATCAGCGTTGCGTAGTGTGCCCTACAATTCACTACGTGACAACAAGCTGAGTGAGGACCCTAGCTTTGGCACAACTTCACTATCTCTTACTTTTCTATTACTTTTTAATGTAATATAATTTTAAGTTATGTTTTGTGCTAATAAATTCATTTCATTTCATTCATATAGTATTTATTAAGTAGTGTGACTACTGGGGAAAAATAAAAGTACAAATCTAAATATGTAGTTAATAAATAATTTGATTTGTGTTTTCACAATATTATGTTCATGTAGATTTTTAGGCGTGGGCATAATTAAATCAAATAATGCCCACGGGTGTTTATCATATAACCCTTTATAGGGCACCGGTCTCAAAAATGACCACCCTATACCACAATTAATTTGAATTTTTTTCTTGTACAGAATTTTTCATACTATAATGGCGTTGTGGCTTGAATCCAGGATTTTTTTGGGTCTGGCCCGTTAAAGGGTTACAATTCTAATTTAAAACGTAATTAAGTTTCTGAGAAAAGTTCAGTTAAAAGAAATCTTCTTCAAAATGAATCGTTAATTAGCGCTTGATAATATTAATGATAGTCCGCAGTCACTCACCCCCCCCTATTCATAAACGTCTGCTAACTTAACAAGCCGCTAATAATTGTTTGTCCCATTCGGTTTTAACAATGTGTCCATTAGAGCAAAAGAGACTAACAATTATTAGCGGCTTGTTAAGTTATCAGACGTTTATGAATAAGGGGGTCAGTGTTTACCAACTAAGAAGGACACGCGTTACATTGATCGTTCAAAGGAAATACAATTAATTGTACAATTAATTGACACTTTCGCTGACAGTAAAAAAGATAAGCTGCGTAAACCATACAGCACCTCGCCTGTCGTCGTAATGTCACCGAAATAGCTAAAATGTTTGTCAAATCTTAGTACCTACTTCAAAACGACTAATCCGTAATGCGTACCCATTTTCTTAAATGCCTGGGTCATAGTAACACACTGTATCTATATTAGGATTGCCACCTTTTTTTAAACACAAAATAGTATTTTTATAAAAATGTTAAAAGAATTGTTACTTACAGGAAAAGTGAGAAAAAAATAGTACACCTATCTACGAGAATTCTGCAAATGCGTTCCGTTTCAAAATTGAAAACAATTGAAGCCACTGGCGATATAATAAAAATATAGTATTTTACGTACTATATTGTTATTGTATATTATATTATAGTACAGTCGAGTAAAATATAGTACGATACTACGAGTATATAATTATGATAGTACGGGTGGCAACACTTATCTATATGTCGATTATAAACATACAAGTTTATACTTCAAATATCACTCATATTTTAACTAGAGATTC
Organism: Thaumatotibia leucotreta; assembly: GCA_025490895.1. Lineage (NCBI taxonomy): Eukaryota > Metazoa > Arthropoda > Insecta > Lepidoptera > Tortricidae > Thaumatotibia > Thaumatotibia leucotreta. Next base: position 26,712 of record JALPQI010013454.1, on the reverse strand, counting down.
TCCCTGCGACCACGGGTGTAACGTCATACCCGAAACGTCAGGAGTCAGGATAAACGTAAGTGAATGAATCTTTTAACGGGATTTAATATGGGTTCTCGAGTGGCGGCCACATACCGGAAAGCACGGCGTGGGTAGGCCCCCACAAGGTGGACTGATGACCTGGTGCGGGTGGTACAGGACCGATCGTTGTGGCATCTTAGGGGGACGCCTATGTTCTGCAATGGCTGTCTTTCGCCTGATATGATTATGATGATGATTTCCAGCTATTCTCATTTGAAGAAGCCCACTATAATACACTCATACACATTATTAAATCGTTGTTACAATCCACTTTCGCTTTCATACTGCTTTTTTTGCTTGCGTGAGAGCAAACTCATTACAGTCGACCATATATATGTATACAACTGTGCACCTTATTCCATTACAATAAGGTATTACAAATTAATGCTCTAGTACAATACGAGTATAACAGGCAACATTGTTAGAGCCTACCGAAAATCACGACGTGTTGCTTTGCTTCTCTATCATACTTGCGTACGAATTTATAATTGTAAATGAGACGCAATAGATAGTTCACGTGCATAAAAAAACCGGCCAAGAGCATGTTGGGTCACGCTCAGTGTAGGGTTCCGTAGTTATTCAAAAACGGCTGGGTATTCATGATTTTTTTCATATTTTTTGGACCCATGGATCAAAAGTTAGAGGAGGGACACATTTTTTTTTCTTCTGGAGCGTTTATCTCCGAAAATATTGACTTTAAAAAAAAACTTTCTCGTAAGACGTCTTTATTCTTTTTAAGAGACGTAAATATTCAATGATACACTATAATATATGATTACAGCAAATAAAAAAAATCATCCCCACTTCACCAGGGTCCCGTTTTATAAGGTTACAAGTTACAATTTTACAGGCGTTTACTGGCAACACTTGCCCCGTTTTTTACAATTTGCGTTTTATAAAAGTACTATGTTACAATTTTACAAGTTACAGGTACAAGTGCCTGTAGCTCAGCCATAGACAAAAATACAGGCGTTTTATAGTTTTAAACTCGTAATCGAACAAGTGTTTTATAAAAATATTGTAAATAACAAGTGTAGGTGTGGTAGACTTGTAACAAAAACTGACGTACGTCTTGAGGCCTGTAACCGCAACTACAAGTGCAATTTTCCCAGTTATTTCGTGTGCTACAGACGTTTGCTCATAATACTGTTGAAATTATTCGCTTTCTGAGAGATTCTTCATAGTTTTGGCCAACTATCACGAACTCCGAAAACCGCAAACGACGATTTGTCTTTGTCACTTCTAACAAGGCGATATTAGAGTGAAAGAGAAAAATAATCGAAATTTGCTGATTTCCGAGTTTGCGGTAGGGCCGCTGACTATGACTACAATTTTTTACTTATGTCTGGAGCATAAGGTCTAAAGTTGTATACATTATTATATTTATTCCCTTGACTGTACCCCGATAGCGTTGACCGAGACTGTTTCAGCTCCTAATAAATTTGGACTTTCGGAGTCGGACACCGTACGACTTCAAAGAGCAAATGAACCCCACACAAATTTAGAACATCTCTCTCATCGTTTTATTTTCGCTAATTTCGAGGATTTGTCTCTGTCATTTTAATGAAGCCTTCGTTGGAGTTACGGCGAAAAATATTCAAAATTTACAAATTTTGAATTTCGCGGTAGAAGGGCTGATTTTCCATCAAAATAAACATATATAATCTGTGGATACGATTATTTATGTCAGTTTTTATTTTTAATTAGTGATGTCCGTCACGCCTGTAGATGTTACTTACTTGTAATCGAGATTTACCATGGTTCATTACAATTGTAACTTTTTGTGTGTATTTATAAAACACCTGTAATAGTTCATAGTGCATTACAGGTTCCTGTAACCTGTACACTTGTAACCTGTATCTTGTAACTTTATAAAACGGGACCCAGTTGGTGGGGTACTCGAAAAAAAATTGGTTTCCAATTTTATTGTAGGTACCACTTTGTAGGCAAGATTAATATGTATACCTGTACCAAATTGCAGATTTCTAGTATCAACGGCCACTGAGCTATGCTGCGGACAGACGGACAGACGGACATAGCGAAACTATAAGGGTTCCGTTTTTGTCATTTTGGCTACGGAACCCAAAATGGTGATTTTTTGCGAGAAGTGGTAATTTTTTTGTCAGGCCGAATCTTCGGGCGCCTCGGGCGGCCATATTGTACTGCAAAATGTCATATGATACATGTACGAAAAGGAAATTCGCAACTCGTGTCGATTAAAAACACTCCCTTCGTTGGTCTTTTTTTCGCACTTGTATCGTGATGTACTGTTATTTGGATAATAACGTCAAGCGTCATGTATAGCGTATATATATACACGGTGCTCGCGAGGTACAGATATTCTATTTCACGAAGTCCGTTTGGTTATGAATGTTGTCAGGCGTGCATGTATACAATGCTTTAGTGTGCGTAAGCGCTCAGTCACGATCGCGACGCGGTCGAGGTCGCTAGTGCTCTGAGTTCACGCCAGATTGTCTCACGAAGTAGCGTTAGCATGGAAACTATACGTAGAAAAAAATTATAAAACAAAATTTATTTCTTGTAAATTTATATCATCCACGCTGATAAGAATGACGATAGTAATTGTTAAAATTATTATTTTTTACTTACAATACATTTTAATCACATGTAGGTACTTCTGCTACTATTATTATGATTTTACTATTATTATTTTTTGTATTATTTGTGCGTGGTGGATACATTGTTTCACTGAATTGGACTTTTAATATTCATCAGATAGTGTTTTTTTTTTCTTTGTGATATCTAAATTAAAATGCTTACTTATTTAAACACGTCTATATAAGTAAGCATTTTAATTTACTACCCGTAATAAAACCTTCAAATTTTAACTAAAAGATTCAAAGTATTTCAACGAAATGTTACTTTTAATAAATATATATATTAATTGGTGTAATCAGGTTTCCGTGCTAACGTTCCTCACGTTCGCGCACACAAGGACGCTTATCTGTACACTTTACACACACAACGAAAGCCAAACGGACTTCGTGAGATAGAATATCTGTGCCAAAAGATTTTAATGCTGGATTCCTGATCATATTTAGTCTTTAATGTTATATAAAATTTCCTGGATTCAGCTTGGTTTCAGAGATAATCAACCTTTTTTCGAAATAATTTTTTCGACGTAACTCGTCATTTAACTTCTTTTTGATTGATTACAATGCTACCACAATGTGTCTAATATTACCACCTTTGCCTGACAATCAAAAAATACGAATAGACTTGACGAAATAACCTGTACCTCAAAAAATTATTGAACTAAATAATTTAAACAATTTGTTGTTATGATAAAAAGTATTGGAAATGTTAAAAAGTATTCAAAAAGACAAAAAAAAAAGAAAAAATTTTTTTTTTGGTGGAATTGACATTAGGTCTCGTAATATTTTTTGTTTATTTTGATGTCTAGAACGCATAGTTAAAATCTTTCGGAATGCTCGCGAGCACCCTGTATAATATAAATATCTCATAATCTTAGCACATGCTTGGCGCGACAGTATGTCGCCGCGAGATAGACTTCCCGTCCTTTACTAACTATGTTAATAAAAGAAGGACGACGGATAGTCTATGTCTCCGAAAGACATTGTCTTAAAAAACTTTATAACGGAGCGGTAATTTCTCCTAATTGGCTGTTTTGCATAGATTTTGCTATAAATAAATTAAAAATAATGAGAACACATTAAAATTTGGCGAGGTTTAACGATGCTTACAGTTATACATTAGAGCTTTTATTTAAATTTAAAACGGGGGAATTTGTTAACAGTACCTACACTGACCTACAGGGTATTAAAGGCAGTAGGTACATTTAAATAAGGTGTTTTCAAATTAGTTACCGATACCGGGTAAGCATGCGTTCATGATACTGAACTATTTTCTCTATGGGACTTATATCGAAGTCTAAAAAAAATCGGCCATTCCACACGAAGCCGTCCCACCGGTTGAACTTTTCATGGAAAGTGTTTTTTTTTTTTCGAGATTTCGATAAGAGTGTCATAAGGAAAGTTGTTCGTTATCACGAGCACATGCATACCCTAAGATGTCGGCAACTTATTTGAAAACACCCTGTATAACATTAGCTTAGAATTACTTTAAATTGTATCCATATTTTAGAATTATAACAAGTTGAGACTCAAACATATTAAAATATTATCTAACCTAGTTACTCACGTATTTAAGTCGATGATTGCTCGACATATTTACGGACATGGATTCGGATTCGACGCACTACATCAGATTCGATAAGGTAACCGTACTTGCCAGAGAAAAGTTCATAGTGTCGCGTAAAATACGGGGAGCTATCGAAATATGTCGCGATCCGAATTTTAATCGTGATGTTGGTTGGTCAGTGCCACCTGGTTGGAAAACGGTTTGGGGTATTACGTCGCTGGACAGTGTAGACGCCCCCTTATTAGCAAGTGATGTAGTGAGTGTTATGTGCAACCCCCTTTATGACAAAAGTAACACTGAGGGTAGATCTTTCCTTGCATCGCCCCCGCCACTACCGCCCGCGGCTAGCAGGGCGCAGGCCCGTAGTACGTAGTACGCGTCGGGCTTCGGCCGAGGCTACTCCGAACGAGGACCCTCTTAATGGGTCGAAACATGTCGAGCAACCATCGACTTAAATATGTGAGTAACCAGGTTCGATAATATTTTAATATGTATCCATATTATTCCATACAAAATTATTCGGTTCGCAATGTAATGCAACACGCGAGTAAACGGTCGTTGACATGTAATTTACAAGAGCGAATATCGCATTATGTCATAACTACCTATCATATAATTCAAACATAACCATGTTTAGAGCTACATTTTTGCTTAGTAATGTTCAAAAATGTATAGCGTAGTCGTAATTAAGGTGGAATGTCACGGTCAGCTAGGCACTACAACGCCAATAGATGGCGTTATAGTGCATAGGTGGCGCGAATTCTACGTATTTTTATATTTTATGTATGATAATAGAAATATTTTTAATAAGTAATATGTTTGCCGCAAATAAACTGCTGTTTCTAATGTGGCCAACTAAATTTCAGGTGAGGTTTAATTTACAAAATAAGTTTATTTGAATAAATACGAAACGCTGCCGCGGCTGCGCAGTATGCACACACACATTCAAACCCTTATTCGTTTACGAAACCGATTGCTTATTTCAGAACGTGTATTGAACTTAGATTAGGCTAGTTGGATGACCGTCTGACGCACATTCATTAGGACCAAGGTTCAAATCTCGTAATTTCAATATATTTTTTACTTTACATTACATGACTTTTTATTTTTTTTAATGATACTTTACCTATAATTTCATTTTTTTCGGGAATAAATAAATGATCTGTGGCCTATCCCACAAAACTTTACAAGCGTATAATTCTACAAAATTGTATAAATTCCAAAACAAATAATTGTCAATTTTGTACATTTGTATGTTTGTAAAGTTTTGTGGTATTGGTCCCTGAACTACCAACCTAGGTTTAATTTTGGTGACCTTATATATTTACTCACCAAACACGTTTTCAAGTGATGTTATGGCATCCAGTTCCGGTATTTTTTGCATGGTCAATCTGAAATAGCCTATACTACTAAAAAACGGGCCTGGATGTCCTAACCTAATAGGTGTCCAATCAGATTGGGAGGGAATCTATTCGATGACTTCAGTCAGAAAAGTTTTAGACATTTCTAGTCACTTTGATTATTAGATTCCTTCCCATTCTAATCACGTGCGGAATACATAGATAAAGAAAACATCAGTTTATAAATTCAGTGTTTTATTTACACAATATCATATTATTTTTATTTATTATTTCTATTTTACGTTTTTCTGGTTTTATACATGGATATAGGAAGATTGCTTGACGTTGTGTGTGTTGCTTGGAAGTGAGCCGGACGCATCTACACATATTGTGACACCTGCAGTTGGCTCTGGATCTGAAATCAGAATACTCATCGTCAAAATGGCGTATGATGAATTGGTGATTACTGGAATAAAAAATACATTTCAGCTTTGTCTAGTTAGGTGGTGGTGAACTTGACTGCGAAGTTAGGGAGGGAACCTGGATTCAAAACAGGTTCAGTGAGTATCTACAAAATGGTTATATTTTTAAAAGTTCAAGGCCTGGAACTCATCATCCCTCGGGAAACTAACGTTTCCGATATTTATGTAAAAAATGTACCTATATTATTCTTATAATATAATATATATACTATTTATCTACATGTCAAGTTTCCTTATTCCAATCCGATGAGCAGTTGTTTCGAAAACAATAAACATCGAAACATTTTTGTTATAATAATAGTGGAAATATATAATAAAAAAAACTGTTTGAATACTGGGAGGAAAGATATCCAGCAAGTTAGCCTCTACAGAACTTACCTTTTGATTTCTCCGTAATATAGTATCATTTCTCCAAGGCTTCGCTTACAAGTTTTTTTCAGGCCCGAGTATCGGTGGTTTTTATAGCCTTTCCGGGACGTTTGTGGCTACATAATATACAAAAGTATAATAAATCCTCATGTAAATCACTGCACGCTATAAGATATTTCAAACAATCGTAGGCAATTTATTTAGCGTCAATTCGGATTTGTAGGTATATAAACAAATGGTAAAACGATAAAGTACTGCCGGTGATTTAGAATCAGTGACGTTTGAATTTAGTGTTGCCTTGCCAAATAGGTTCTATATAAAAACTATAATCTATTATAAAAACATTAAATTTAAGAAATCCATCCTGTAGTATAGGTATAAATGTAACTAGTATGTAAAGGTATATTTTCTATAGTAAAAGGTCTTTCGTTCGGCTTTTGCGTGGGGATATTGCCTAGATGGCAACATTAGCAACGCTTGCGTTTGATATTGTTGAAAAATAAATAACATGCGAAATGTGTTAGGGCAGAGCGGCAACGTAGCATTTTCAGCCAACTGGCAACGTCGCTTTCCAACGCACACACCGAACGTACGATTGGTGTATGACATTGTCGTCGTTCACCCACATATTGACAAATCTTTACTAAAATAAAGTACTAATTTAAGCTATTATTCGACCCTTTATATTACAGAAACATAATTTGCCGCAAACAAATATAAAAATGATTGTCAATTTAAGTGATTTCATTGTAAAACTATGCTCCATTTACCCATATTTGAATAAATACATTAGTATGAAAAACGAACCACCTTAAGTGAAACTTCAATTAACCTGTTCATAATTTGTCAGCCTCCGTAGCCTATTTAGTTGAGGCCCTGCCTACAAAGCTGGAGGTTTCGGGGTCGAATCCCGGCGAGGGCATTATTCGTGTATTTAATTTATTTATCACATATATTTCAGTTCCTTGGTCGTGGCTGTTTAAGTATCTACGAGTACATGTATCTATCTATTATATACAGGTTGGCCCATTCAAATCGGTCAGTATGGGAAAGTCTGAAACTATAAGACATACGTATACGACGATTTGTTCTTCAGACAAGAGGCAGGAAATGTTATATGAGTTTTGGTCTGCAAAACAAAATTGTTTTGTTTGTTTTTGGTATTTCGAATACAGCTATAACCTATAACTACATACCTAATAAATAGTATTTAATTCATGAAACTATCGATTTTTCGTCCATTTGAAGTTTGTCAATGTGACTAGACTAAGACAACATAGTGACAAAATCGTTTCCTAAAATGCGTTTATCATTGAGTAACGGTGAAAAACGGAATCTATTTATTAAATACTCTCTTTAAATTGACGAAATCCGGCAAACGTCATAGAACGTTTTTAAATTTAAAGGTCTGTTAAAAATTTTCCCTTTCCTCATGGGCACATTGTATAGGTATATGCTGACGTTTCCATGAAAAACGATGGATAAAGATTATGCACACGTATATGTACACACATCGTAAGTACTCCTCATACTATTGTAATGGTAGCAATTAACTTTCAGCCGGTTTCCTTGCGCCATCATTGGCAGGAAAATGCAATCGTTTGAAGTTTCCTATTTTTTTTCTAACTGTGTGCACGAACATGGATTGGATTGCCCTTAATTTGGCAATGTTCGTCACAATGAACATAGTCTTCGACCCACTTTTTGTATTTTTATACAGAATCTTCTGCTCTACACAATAGCGAGGAGACAAGAACACACGTTTTTTTTTTATTTGCCTATTTAAGAGTTAAAAATTTAATTCATGACTGTGAAACATTTTGAAAAGGCTCGCAAATGCAATGTCAAGTGCAAAAATATGTACCGAAAGAATCATGTAATAAATATGTTATGATTATGACGTTTTATTTTTAACACTTTATTTTGCCTTTGACAACACCACACCGCTTGGCTAAATAATGATGAGCATGTAAATGGATTTGCATGAAAACCAAATTATGTTTTACTTGTAGCATATTGCACAATATGGAAAAAATATTATCTGTATAATCAAGATAGAAGTGAAATAAAAGTATAGCGAGTTTTAGTAGTCTACCGACGCCTACGATAGGACCCTACCGTGAACTTCGAAATCCGCAAATTTCGGGATTTTTTTTCTGTCACACTAATGAGGCCTTCTTTGGTGTTATCACATCATCATCATCAGCCTATCTCAGTCCACTGCTGGACGTAGGCTTCTCCTACTAACTATGCTTATAGACGCATTAGGAGGTAAATGCCCATAATCACCACGCTGGGCAAGCGGATTGGCGATCGCAGTAATGTGTCCACTATGATGACGCTGCTGCCCATCATCAATCAAATCAAAGAATGGTCAGTGAGACTTCCCTTAGTCGACTCTTACGACTCCCGCGGGAAGAGTTGGGGTGGTGACAATGAATCCCCGAAATCAAATTTCGGTGTTCGCGTTAGTAGACCTGGTTTTATCGCCCGCATTAGGTTCACACGCGGTATAATGTAGATATCTGTAGTTTGGTCAGTATTATAATTAATTGTTAGCGGTCAACGCGGTATAATTTTACAATTTATGTTTTTTGTGCCCATACCTAACGAGTTTAGGTACATCATCAGAAAAATCCATAACATTCTAATACGTGTCCCATTTCGATGCCACATACATAATAAATACTTTAAGCATTTTTTTTAAACTTGGGCCAATTTCTTCTTCTATCAGATCAAATGGAATCGTGATTCTGGATTAACTGATGGTTTATGTTATATTGTTGTTTAGGTATACTACTATTTCTAAAAATTCAAGTAATTTCCATAAAGTCTATAGGGACTCTGGGTCCAAAACCTCACTAACAACGGAAATTATTTTTGGCCACCTTGTATACAAAAAAATTTAAATATGACTATGTAGGTTTCTACCAAAATAAAAAAATATTTAATTAGTTAGCTACGTTGAAATTATAAAATATTAAAAATCTCACCCTTTTCAATCCAAAACGCAAAACGAAATCCACTTCACACACTATTAACCATAATAAGTATACAAAGATAGTTCACTGTTTGTTTGGTGTTCCCTTTTGGCGAGGCGCGCGCGGACTGAACTCGTGCGCAGCGCAGGTTCCTACGACTTTCTGCGAGCGCGGCTCCATTGACCGGCCGGTACGAATTCATCCGATATTGAACGTCTTTCTTTTCTTACTTTCTTTCAATTCGAAAGACCTAAGTCAGTATAGTCTGCGATATCTAAGAATGTACTTTTGACAGTTATAGATTAATCCTTATTAATATGAGGGTAAGACTCATCATTTTTCGATAAAATATAAAGCTCATTTCTAAACTGTCAAATGTTCATTTTTAGAAATCGACAACTATAAAATTGAAGTATTTATTAGCAATGTAATGTTACTAATACTTTTTTTCGGTCTTTATTTTCAAAATTGTACAATTTATATACATAAATTAAATCTAACTAACCTAACCTATATCGTAGATTGGCCCTTGTGGCATTGTACCGAGGATTCTAGCAGCATTTCCTCACTGTATCGCAATACTGATGCGTTGAGCGAGGAAGTCGCCAGCTATGGTCTTTAGTTACGTCATTAGATTTCGTATATCAAAATTGTTATCAGTCTCCGTAGCCTAGTTGGTAGTGATGCTGCTTACAAATCTGGAGGTTCCGGGTTCGAATCCCGGCGATAGTATCATTTGTGTATTTATTTATCAGCTTTCCTTGGTCGTGGCAGGGAATAGGGATACGTGGAGAAATATTTTTCAATCAGAATAGTAAAAGTACTTACCAATTGCACAGAAAAATTGACAAAAAAGTAGCCAACAATGAAAATGTTGTCCCATTTTCTTCAGATTCATTTGAAAGGCAACAAGATCACGATGCGCATTTTTGCCGGATAATAAATTCATAAAGGAGCATTCAGACCAAACGAGCATTCGCTATTATATCCCCCCACTCTACGGAATTCGATCGTTACACAAAACGTGATTGGTTGATTTCGTAGAGCGGGGGGATAGAACAGCGAATGCTCGTTTGGTCTGAATGCACCTTAAGACGGGTCTCCCTGTTCCAGAATCTTCTATGTTTCGGAAATCTGACCAAATTAGGAATGTAATGGAAACGCGCCCAGTAAAAGAATGACATCTGACGTCTCCAAGTGTAAGGTTACTCCATCACTCCATCGAGATCGAAAGTACGGATTGTTACAAGGGCCAGTCCAAATTGCGTTTTATCACTTCAAAATAAGGCCCAAAATGGTCGTAAAATGTGGAGAAAATAGCAAATTGTCTTAGGGCAGTCAATTTGAAGCGGTTAGTAATACTAATTTGCATACAGATGCTAAACTCGAGAAAGAATATACAGTTATTTAAACGGGTCTTTAGACTTATTTATTATTTTATTTGACGGCGTCCGTAGCTCAGTCGGTCGAGTGGGCGTAGCGCTAGCCTGCAAAGCTGACGGGCCCGGGTTCGAGTCCCGGGGAGCATCATTGTGTACCTAGTACCATCACATTGAAAATTGAGTCTAAGCGTGTCAATTATTGGGGCGTTTAGGATACTTAGTTGTTGTCAAAAAATCCTGATACAATAATTTCAAGCTTACTGTACTTTCTTTTGTAATTCTATCAAGTAGGTACCCAAGAAGAGTCTTAACAGCTAGAAAACTTGATAGAGGTTTGCGTCTTGGAAACCTCTGTACGTCAGCCGTGTGGTGACGTCAATAAGAATACATTTGTCGCCACCCCAACTCCTCCTGCGGGTGTCGTAAGAGTCGACTAAGGGATTGAAGTATTACTGACTGATTATTTGATAAAAGATTGATGATGGGCAGCAGCGTCATCATAGTGGACACATTACTGCGATCGCCAATCCACTTGCCCAGCGTGGCGATAGCAGTGGACTATCATAGGCTGATGATGATGATGATGAAGCCTCTGTACGATTTTCGGACCTTCGGCTCTATGCGGAGCTCGGCCCGTGGCCGTCGCTGGCGTTCGAAGCGAGGTCGCTTGTTGACTGTTGAGACAGTTGGAAAGAGAACATGTGCAGCGTGGGCGCATACGAGTACTAAAATCGTGACGCTCTGGGCTTTCGACCTACGCGAAGCTCAGCTTTCGGTGTTCGCGGGCTTGACGGCTCGCCATCGGGCCTTCGGTCCTCAGACTCGGCTTATTTAGATACTGGGATTGGTTGAACGTTTGGTAGCTTTGCTTACTTGCTTAATATTACGTGAAGATGACACGCTCGGACCCTCGGAGTAAAGGTCGTCCTTCGGCCTCCCATCCTGAAGTTCGTTTAATTTAGTTTTATAATGGTTCTGGTAATGTTCGGGCCCTCCCATTCCTAACGTATGCGGAATGAAATCTGCACAAAGTTTAATATTATATTAAATAAATGATATCATTATTATTTTCTTGAACATGTACGTTTTTTAATATCGATTTTAACAAGTATTCATGCAAGATAAAAACTACTTGAATCCAAAGTGTATAACTTTAGTTTTATGATACTTTATCCATTGATGTCGAAAAAACAAATGTTAGCATTTTTCTTGCCTCTAATTTTATCTTCTGTAGGAAAACTTTTTAAATAAAAATCCTTTGCTCATTATATTTCATATTCTTGTTAATTGGTCAATTGATACTTACTTATTATGCTAAAAATATTTAATTGAAATTAGCTATAAGTCGTTCACCGTGACATCCGTTACTGAAAAAGCAGTGTTTTTTACACTTTTTGATCAAATGGCGAAGTCATATTTTCAAAGTTGTTTATTTTTATTTTCCGTGTTGATAGGCTTACTCTTTGTTTATGTTTCGTAATGCCCATGGTTTGAGGATGTTTTTCATCAATTTTGTTGTCATATTTAGAAGTATTTCTGAGCTCCCTGTTCGATTTTGTGATTCGGGTTAACGTAATTTCCTTTATTCGAGCTCTTTCTGAAAAGTGGCTGTATCCAAATTGTTACATTACACTAGGGTTTCTAATATCATTTATTGGAAACGAAAAGAATGCGAGATTTTTATACAACAGTGTTTCAAATCTTGCCTTCTTCTAAAAAATCAGAATCATCGTCGATTTTGGCCTTAGCAAATGTGTCTTGTGGAAAATACATGCAGTTGTGCGACATTGTTCTACTCAATTGGCCATAATTTCTAAAGAAAGATGCCAAACCCGACAAAACTATCCAATTTAATTAACAATTGTATACAAATTAGTTTAGCATTGAGACACAAGTTAAATTTAATTTTTTTATTTTGTTTTTACTTGTTCAAAATTTGTGCAAATTTCACTCCGCATACGTTAGTAACTTTCATATTGATTACTACTGTGACATAGTCCGAAATGGTAGATCGATCGGTATTATCAAACCGCGATTAGAAAGGGATTCGAACGTACTGTTGACACAACAGTTTATAAGTCAATCTAGGATGTATTCAAGATTATATTCATGTATTCATAATTTAAGTGCAGAGACTTACAGACAATAGATTAATTAATAACTCACTACTTCTATAAACAACTCTTTTCTTGGTTAATGTTGTGTCATTTGTCGTGTCAACAGTACTTTGGAATCCCTTTCCGATTTCGGTTTGATAATACGTAAATCAATATCTCACTGTAGGTACCTATTTTATATATACACTACTAAAAAGCAAAAATATAATATTTTAAAAATAACATTTACTTAACATTTTTTTAAACACTGTTGTCTACCGTAATCAGCAGACATCGTACGATTTCCAGCATTTTTGGTGCAATGTAGTTCAATTAAGGGATGTGAAGTAAGTTATTCGAAAGGAGATAGCGAGTGAAGGTTCATCTTTGTGTTTTAACGTGCTATGACATGACACCTCAACTACATTTCAACAAAAACCCTAGCAGTTTAGTTAAAGGAAACCAAGGGTCAGTTTAAGTTGAAACGAGTAATAACACGTTGTAAGACAATAACGAACCTTAACTCACTATCCCTTATAAATAACTTACACCATATCCCGTAATTGAACTACCTACCTATATTGCAAAAATGCTGGAAATCGTGTCTCTGGTAATCAGTCATCAAAAGTAAAAAAAAAACACCAGACCTCTTTACGGGTTTAGGCCAGTGGTGCGCACTGTAATCAGATGACTCATCATCATCATCATCATCAGCCTATGATAGTCCACTGCTGGACGTAGGCCTCTCCTATTAACTATGCGTATAGACGCATTAGGAGGTAAATGCCCATAATCGTAATATTTAATACCCATCAAAATTGCAAAGATTAATAAAATATACTCTAAAGCCATAGGAGATGATTAATATGAAATATAAGATATTTAGAACAAAGCCTAGATGGGTCCTGTTTTTCTTGGTTTCCTGTTTTTGCGGAGTTAACATTTTTATGAGAACAGGATGAACTCATCGATAGCAGTTATGTCGATTTTTAATTTTGTCAATCTCTTTTCTTGCTAGAATAATATCGAGGTATACAGATGACACATGCAAAAACCATTTCATGTAACAGGTACCTACATCCATTCATGGATTATTACGCACATTTCGGCGCACTTTTACTTGATACACATACTTTCTATTTTTTGCAGCTAGGTGCGATCGCCATTGTGGAAGCCGGTTCAATTGTACGGTGAATGGCGTAAAGGCGTGATTACACACAAAATAAATAATAATTTTACAATGCATACGCCCAAAAAGTGCTCATTTTAAGGGTAAACTTATGCACAGAAAGTTTTTTTTTCGCACGTGTTGTATCTCGTATATAAGCGTGTGGGGTATTAATGGAAAGGTCTTTGAAAATTATATAAAGGTTTATGAATAACATTTTTATTTATACAAACCGTTTTCGAGATATCAGCTCTCAAAGTCTGAAAAATGTGTCCCTCTCTCTATTTTTTAAACGATGCGGTATAAAATAAAAAAAAATGTTATGCATATTAATAAACTCTATCAACGATTTTTGGTTTGATTAAAGCATCTCTTATAAATTTTCAAGTAAGTTGATTTATGTGGCCAATATATATATATATTAGCTACAGCATATATCGCAGATGATTGTTGCAGCGTCTAATGACGGCTCGATGGCTATATAGCCCTAATGCGGAGCGACATTTCCTGCCGCAACGTTCACAGACATGATGAGAGTCCTGAGGAGGAGGCCTTGCCCTCCGGATCTTTTTCTGTCTGAGAGCCTCCAACCAGTCGACATCGTGCACGTTGATGTAACTGTATCTTTAATGATAAATTGATAATGGTACAGGACCCTTCGCGCGCGAGACCGACTCGCACTTGGCCAGCTTTTAAAAGATATTTCACAAAATAGTTTCAATTATTTATTTGTTTATTATTATTTTATAAACATTATATTTAATTTTAGACAGGCAGCTGTCGCTAAACCGTTTAGAATAGTCTTATCACCATCATTTTCATCAACAATTAGGACTTTCCTCAAGTATTTTGGGAACACAGTTTCGCAGTTATGTTTTCTCATTGTTTTATAAAGACTTAGGAGTTTTTCATTTCATCAGAATGATTTACTATGTACGGTGGTCAGTGTGAATCGCCTTTAGGCTGCCTGCGAAGCGACACCTAGTGAGAGCACCTGAAAACCATTATCTGTAAAAAGTATAAACAGGTTATGCATTCACGAAAGTTACCCTTGAAAAATCGAACTCGCTCGAATTTGGTAATTAAAATTGGTCTGTATAATAGGAGAAATCATTTTTCAGCATTTTTTCACGGGACCGGTCGTCCAAATTGGCCAACCCTCCATAGATGAGAAATAAAATAATAATTATTTACACCTTGTGGGGCCTACCCACGCTGTGCCCTTCGGTACGTGGCCGCCACTCAAGAACCTTTTCGCCTCAACGGCCATCGGTTCTACGTGCAATGTATCCCACCCGCTGCCACTTCAGTCAGCGATTTGGAGAGCTATATCGGTTAGGTACTTTGGTTCTGCTGCGGGTGTTCTCATTCCTAATACGATCTCGCAGAGAGACTCCCAGCCCCCAGCATAGCCCTATATTCATTGCCCTTTGGGTGGCAAGGTGGACTGATGACCTAGTGAAGGTCGAAGAATTCCGCTGGACCGGTCATTGTGGCAATCTTTAGAGGATGCCTACGTTCAGCAGTGGACGTCTTTCGGTTTATGATAATGTAATGTATCATTTACAATCTATGTATAACAATACGTTATCGTGCTATTTGCGTCGATTCCAAAAAAATTACAAACGTCATCAAAAAACGTCATATTTTTGTGTTACGAAGTTACTCATATGCATGTATGACTAACTTTCGTGACAGAATGAAAATTATCGTGATTTTTTATTTCATTAAGCCCTTAACTATGTACATTTCTTTTGCAATCGGCCAATTTGAAAAACTTAAAAAAAAATTAGCCTATAATGTCCTACTGCTGGGCACAAGCCTCTCATATATGAGAGGGATTGGGCTATAGTCCCTACGCTGGCCCTAAGCGGGTTGGGAACTTTACATACACCTTTGAATTTCTTCGCGGATGTATGCAGGTTTCCTCACGATGTTTTCCTTCACCGAAAGCTGATGGTAAATATCATCTGATATTCCGTACATAAGTTTCGGAAAAACTCATTGGTACGAGCCAGGATTTGAATCCACGACCTCCGGATTGAAAGTCAAATGTCTAAACCACTGAGCCACCACCACTTGTTGATTAACTTTTACCACTTTTTTATGTATATTTCTTTAAACTGTTTATTTACATTGTTTGTAACATCCACCGGCAATTGCGACGACTTTAGTTAGGTCGGACCTTCGTTTGGTCTAACCTAACGAAGGAATATTTAATATAATATTTGTTACTTTGTGACTTAAGCACTCAACAATTAAATATTGCAAAAACCTTGAATTAACGTCGTGGTTATTAAAATAATCTTCGTCACCCACATTTATTATTTAAAAGTACCTGCTCGTAAAATTACTTATAAAAATAATTGAATGTACTTATAATTATAATTGTTTGCTGTTGCTATAACGATTACGCAATTGTCTTCAATCATAGAGTCACGTTAGCATGTGGTAACGACGGTAAGAATACATTTGTCATCACCCCAACTCTACCCGCGGGTGTCGTAAGATTTGAGTAAGGGATTGAAGTGTCACTGACCATTCTTTGATAGAAGATTGATGATGGGCAGCAGCGTCATCATAATGGACACATGCGATCGCCAATCTGCTTACCCATTACCAACATTACCATACGCATAGGAGAGGCCTACACCCAGTAGTGGACTGAAATGGCTGGATACGCTGATGATGTGTTGTAGCGGATTGAGATAGGCTGATATTGTGTAAATATAACTAGTGCCAATAGGTATTGATAAAAAATCATAGGCTGGACGAGTCAGTAGTACAGGAATCTGGTATTAAAAAAGGAACGTTTCATACATACATTTTGGGACATTTTGGGAAATGTATTGGACCTTGCTCATCGACTCTACCAGCATAACAATTTTTATCACTATCGAAGACGTGATCCAAATGTACAAACTATTTGAGAAATGCTCAAATATGTACCACAATGTTTGTACATAATTACAAGTTCTGGATGTGTACATAGATCAGCCAACAAAACAAAACACACTAGTTATTTCCCAAACCGTAACAAATACATTTTACGGTGTTTGTATGGGACGTGCTTATTTGTATATCCTTGGCCCAAGTTAAGGACGAGAGCGGGGTACCATTTATTTCTACAAAATGATTTAATTGTACAATTCGTTCGCCGTTTCAAACGTTCTATATTATCTTATTTATCTTCCATAGCCATATTGACGTATAACGGTATTTTTGTAGACCTATTGTTGTATGGGTTAAATATTATAATTTAATATTAAAAAAGAAATAATCTGAACCTCCCCTACCTTAACCTGGATAGGTTCGTTAGGTACCTTTTATCCCTTAGAGCGGAAATAGAAGCCCCGCGCAGCGGGGCTTCGTCGACCGGTTCCCAGGTCAAAATTTCTCACTAAAATTCTTTGGACAACAGGGCGAATTATTTAGTAATAGTTATGTATAAGGAATAAAAAAATATTTTTAAAGTAAGTTTAAAGTAGGTAATCACTTTTAGTACATTAAATAGTAGGAGCATCACCATTATGCACAATATTTTTTCGATACATATACATTAGACACGAAAATCATTAGGACAAACAATATTTAGGAACAACCAAGTTAGGATTAACAATTTCGGCATAACAAAATTATGCGCAACAATGTTTATGCCATTCATTTTTCGGCGTATAGTTGTTATGCGACAAATTTTTCGAAATAAAAACATTATGCCACCCGATATAGACCCTATTTTAAATGATGTATAAATTGGCTGACGTTGTGCTTAAGTAGTCAGTATTATTTACCTAATTAGTTGTTTTCATTGTGTCTGTGTTTTAATAAGAATTTTTTACGTAGGTCCAATTCAGATATGTATTTTTTACAAAGGACTTAAAAAAAACAAATTCTAATTTAATTAATAATCCCTGAACGCTGAAGTTTATAACTTGAACACTGCTCCACTAATTACATAACCACCATCCATTGTAGATTTGTCAGCCGGAACTTGACATTCCCATAGTTAGCCATACTTGACTAAAACATAATATAGTTTGCACATTCCAACTACGTAAAAAAATCTTATTGTTACTTTTAACACTAAAATATTTAAGACACTAGAGCTTCATCATCATCATCGGGCCTTTTCAGTCCACTGCTAGAAATAGGCCTCTACTACATAATATTATGAACTGGGCATGCGGGTTGGCAACCGCAGTAATGTGTCCACTATGATGACGCTGCTATCCATCAATCTTCAGTAACTAAATAGTCACACTTCAATCCCTTAGATGACTCTTACGATAAGACAAAATGTATTCTTACTGCCGTCACCACACATCTAAACTTTAACCTAAGGAAGGAAGTTAATAGCCTATGTTGATTCCACTTATATCGGTAACTAGGTAAACTACGTAGTTGGTTACTAAATTCTGTTCCTACCATAATTTTTATTTTATTTTATTTGTTTAAAAGACATACAACATAACAGCTTGACGCCACGCGCCAATGGGTTGTATGACAAGGTACAGTAAAAATGATGATGAAGATTTGATGAGATACTGAGATATTCTTAAATATTAGTGGTTTTTTAATTACTTGCCTATCTAATTATCTATCACTATAACTATATGACACTAGTGGGAGAGTTCAAGAGGGCAATTTCCCACAGTATGTCAAGGCACATACAAGTAATTAGTTACAGACGTTCTTCTTGCCTTTCGTAAGATTTTCTCTAGAAAGTCCTAGTACGCCTAATTTTCCTGGAATCGAAACGAAACCTGTTTAACAACATGGTAATCGCCTAGATCCGCCCTAAATACTTTCAATTCCAGTTTTGATATTAGCGCCATCTATACGCAACATGCTAAAACGTTTAGAGAGACCTTCTACGTGCTGAGATTGCTGAGAATGAAAAGAAGATTGTATAATATTATATTACAGACGGGACACTTTAATGAAGAAGTTGCAATACGAATTTTATTAAAATGCCGTTTAGTACCTATTTCTTTCGTAATAGTCGTTTTCTATGTAAGTGGTCTGGTGAGAAAAGGTGTCTTCAAGTTAGAACAAATAAAATACAAAAGGATATTAGGTACGTAAAAAACTTTATTTACAAATTTTACTCTTATTCATAAATACATTAGTAGCAGACACATAAAATATCATAAGTACATATGTATGTGTATTTCTGTTAGTTTCGTGAAATATGTATTTGTCATTATTTATTACGTTTATAATCGGTGGAACATAATATAAGTACATATTAAAATATGCGTATACCTAGTGTCCTAGACATATTTTTTGGAATCTGGTAATAAAAGTTTCCTGAATCTATTGCACCATGTTTTCTTTAATTAAACTTACACCTACATTACGTTTTGTCTCTTCTATTCCAACACGTTTCTTAATTAGGGCTTTATGGCGTGTATTTCGACATAACAGTTCTTTGTATAGGTATATTGATAAAACTGGAATAATCTAAGTTGAAAAGCCCATAATTATCCTGTTTACTGTTTACAGGAACAGAAAAGTCAAAATAACTAATACCTAGCTAAATCTCTATAAAGGTAAGGCATACTATATATTCGTCGGCTGACAAGCAAAATTCACTATAAAAACTGTCACTATCACTACTCTTAGCAACCTCGTATGTTAGTATTGAATCAGAACTGAGATACGAGCTTTATTTCAAGTATTTATTATTTTATTTTATTTTATTTAAAGTGTTTTACTACTACCTACATATATTATGAAGTGGTATGGTGACGTGTGTTAACAACTTCATTGACATCCTATAAATTTGATTTTATTCGACTTTTTTAATGTCATAATTTGACTAATAGTATTGTAATCAAATGATTGTTTGATATCTGTTGTCACACACCAACACGGAGGCCTGTGTTAATACAATTTCATGAAAGTGTAAACAATCCCGACAAGTCTTTTGTATTATAAAACATTTTAGAAAAGAATCACAGCAAATGTAACAACAATTTATAAATCATATACTATTATTTATACTATTTGGCTTTCATTGAATCATGCGCCGCGCTCGCAAGTCGCTTGGCGTGAACGCGGGCTCAGTGCTTGATAATGGAGACCTAGGCTCTCCGAAACATGTCGCGCGTAGTGACTAAATAGACGTCAGTTTAATTGTTTCATTATATTTATACTTATTATGTCTCACGAAAGTTTAAATTCAATTTTCAATCATTTTCGATTTAAGACATTTCAAGATTAAAATACATTTTCATTAAATTGGATTAGCATAGGATAGGCAATAGTAATAGGTATAATTGATAATGACAACTCGTGATACTTATACTAGGCTCACGGTTCTCGAATCGTTACTTAATTGTGTTTTCATTTGTACAGTCAAGTTCATACATAAATTACATAATGTATACAACTTATTCCAATCCAATACAGTAACAATATGAACATATATTTATGAACTCAACTGTACTACCTCGTAAAAATGTCCAATGACAAATAAATCGACGTTATCAGCAGTTTGTATTGTATTGTAAATGTATATTTGTATTGTTAGTTTATCGTTCAATCATGCGCAGACGCAGCGGCCCCTCCGGCGCGTACATGAAGGTGACTGCGTAGTCTAGGGGCTCGTGGTGGTATTCTAGCCGGTATCGACGGATCAACTGTAAGGAAAAACCAATGTTAAAAGCTTAAACATTTGAATTTATTGAAGGCACTGGATATTTCGGAGGAATTGAACCGTCTATAGTCGCCTTTAATATACTATCTCCTTATTGATAATTTTCTTCAGTAGTGCTTTATACAAAAATCGTACTATTTAGTATCGTACTATTCGCTCGATTATAGAACTTTTTTACGTGTATATACTAATAATATAACATAATAATGGATCACTTCACCTTGTTATAGAGTCGGTCTCTCTGGTTATACCTATAGTGAAGGCAATATACGAAAAAATTAGCATAAGTAACTGTTTTCAAAAACAGGGATAACAATATTTTTGGTGTAATTTAGCTGACATTTGCATTAATATCTAAGCAAGTTGCTACTGATGTTTCTGTTGTCAGTGAACCGACCGACACGAGGCAAATTCTCGCGCAAAATTCATATGAATGACACAAATGGGTGCACTTGCCTTCCTGCCAGTTTTTAAAATCAACTAGAGGGAGGAATACTGTACCTAGTAGGTCTTAGTCCGTATAGTTAGCCAGCAACAGTTGTATCTCAAAATCAGTTACTCTAAGGCAGATTTTCTCTTCAGACTCATATGCGAACGACGTAAACGATTGCACGCGCTCGCATTGTAGTCAGCATTGAAGGTCATCTAAGGTAAGCAATACTGAACCTTCAGCGAACCGCCTCCTAAGGCAGATTCTCACTCCAAACTCGCGCGAAATATGGGAGCGACGCGAACGAATCCAGTCAATTGTTCTCCTTCGAGCTTTGAAGATCTACTAGAGCGAAGAGTAGGCCGTAGTTACCTTAGCCAACAGCACTTGTATTTCCAAGTCAGCGAACCGCCTCCCGAGGCAGATTCTCGCTCCGAAGCCATATGGAAGTGACGCGAACGGATGAAGCCTCTCGCCCTCTAGCCAGCGTTCCGGCCTGAATTCCAGCGGGTTTGACACGAACTGCTCCATATTGCCGGTCACTATGGTGGGGAATACCACTTGAACCTGGAAGGGGGGTTTGATGTTAGCTAAAATCTATTCGTGGTTTTTATAAATATCAGTCATGTCACAATAATATTAAGTGGTACAAAGTGGAATTATTAAACTACGGGGACTGTTTGTATATCTCTTGGGGCCCGTAGTCCACTAATCTGCTCAAAGTTTAATCTGTTACATGGACCATAGCGTTTGTGATCACAATTATGCGATGACATAATAATCAGAATACCTACCCCTTTAGGAATATGGTATCCGCAAATCACGTCGTCTTCTTGCAGAGTACGTCCGTTTCCGATAACTGTAGAATACATCCTGAAAAAAACATTAACAACAGTTAGTAATTCGTTTCCAAGTTAATTCGAAATAAAGAGAGTAATTAAAAATGCATGATTTCCACCATTATCTGTTTCCCAGAAGCGAGGCGATTTAAATATGTCTTTACAAAAATCGCAAATAATGTAATACTATTACATCAGTTATTAAAAACTTCTGCGTAAAGATTTCGCTATACTGTTGCAATGTTAATTTGCTTAAAGGCAAAGACGATGAGATTACAATACAAAAGGCGTTTAATCTTAAATTTGTTGAAAGTTTAAAATTTAATTAAAAGTTCTTTCTATGTTGGTACTATACTGAAAGTTCATCGTAATGGTTGGTAGATTTGGTCGGTAGCGGGTAGGAACGTCATCCCTTTCCACCCTGTATAACGCTATTAAATATTTTGGTTCATAAAATACCCCGTTTAGATATAGTTATAATTATATTCACGAGTTCATTACTTAGTTAATTTAAAAGTTTATATTAATATTCGACTTTACGAATTATGATCAGATCGAATCATCCGCTTTCGGATGCATTTTTCAAGTGAAATGATCGCCAATGAATGTCCATACCTTTCGATCGTCACGAACTTCCAATATCACTTACATTCATCGCAGCAAACTTTGACTCGTCGATTTAATGTCGAATTAAAACTGACAGCGTTCTCAATTATAAAACTGGGGTCGAGGTCATGGACTTCAAAGAGTAGCTCACCTAAAAACCTCCCTAACGAATGCCTTCGTATAATGCAGCTTGTCCAAATCAGCGTAGTTGATAGGTTTGCTCGGGTCGGGGAACACGCGGGCGATTTCGGCAGCCATTTTCTCTTGCTGTGGCAGGCGTGTCGCCGCCTGGTAGAGGATTGAGCAGACTGCCATGGATATCTGAAATGGAAATTAACTTATGTATTTCAATAACGTCATTTGAAATTAAATGAACTAAAGCACAAGACAATAACTTAAAATTATATTGAAACAACGATATCACAGTTGTGCCAAAGAGTCGTCACTCAGCTTGTTGTTACGTAGTGCACCGCAGGGCACACTCCGCAACGCTGATTTTCAGTTAGGTCCGATTCTACCTGTATCTGATCCTTGAAAAGCCACTCTCATTCAGGTTTTTGGAAACACACGTTGTCAACAAGAATACAGAGTTTAAAAGAATACACAATTTGGTAGCTCTATGCATTTTATATCTGTATATCGCTACCTAAACCTACCAAAAATACTAATGATAATTCATCGAAATTCAACTAGACCGCTTGAAATTAAACATTAAAATAGTATCTTACCGTGTCGATTCCCACAAGAATAAGATCCAGTGCCATAATAGTAGCTATTTTGGGGTCGCCTTCGCTGGCCAGGACTCGTTCCAACAGGGATAAATCATTTTCCGAGGTCACCTTCTTCGTCTTTAGCCTTTCCAACGCTTCGTTGATGTATTTTGAGCACAGCCTGTAAATTCGTAATGATTAATTTATTTAACTGCATTGGTTTTCAGTTGATGAAATATAATGTAATATCTCAAAAAGTAACAAAACAATACACACAATGTTCTTTGGCAAACTTTGATTGGCTCTCCTGTAATGTAGCTATTTTTCAAATCCGACTATTACCGATACCGATCGCAATTTAGCACATTCCTATATAATTATAATAATAACAAAGACATTTGTATAGTTACCAAAACGTACATCGGAGAGCCCACAGATGCATTGTTACGATTTAATGTTTATAGTTACCTAATAAACAAATTGAAATAATTACACTTACTCAACAAAGAAGTTCATATTATTCACGTATTTAGTCCACAGCGGCGTAGGTATGTACCGCCAGTAAGGCGCTTTCAGCTCCAAAACAGCCACGTTCCTCAGTGCGAACTTTGCTGCGTCTATAATGCGCTGCGGTTCGCATTCTTTGGTCAGGTCTGACGAGAGGCAGCCGAGTCGCGTGTCGAGAGCTACTCGTCCAATGCCTGGAACATAGATGGCGCTGTTATTAATTTATGACGAGTCTTATAAAAAAAAAGGTAAATAATTGATTGTAATCGGTAGGAACAATGATTGAAAAGTTTAATGAACCATAGTGATACGCGGATAAATATTTACATGTCTATAAACAAAGAAATTCATTTGAACGTAAGTTGTATGGGTAAAATTAAATTATTCTTCTACTCATTAACTATAATGTTTGAGATAATATTACGTGAACAAAATTACAACCATATACATTTATATCGAGTGCGCAACTCAAATATAATGAAGTCATTATACAACGCTGTAGGTACCTAGGCAACTAATTATAATTGTATAAAGAAAATTACCAATCGCGTGCAAACAAAAAAGACAATTTAGGGTTAGGATTTTGGTGGCATGTATTGAACATATAGAGCAGTGGAGTCGATGTTACAAACTTTTTTAACTTGAATAAATGATTAACTTATAAAATAATAGCGAAATAGTGTACATTTCAAGCTGGAATTATCAAGGAATTTAAATAAATAACATGAATTTTATTTTTGAGAAATTAGAAAAATATTAATTTTCAATTAAAAATGTTGGTATATGACATTAAAAAGGTTACGTATAGATCTCTCGAAGACCGTAAATATTATATAATAATCATAAGCTATATTACAAAGAATGATTGTCAAATATTAAAGATGAAATTATTTAATATTTAAAATTGGCGAAACCCTGTTTAAAAAAACATATTTATTTATTATTTCTGATTAATTAATTATTCAATCAATCATAAAAAAATTAAACAACGACTCCACTGTTCTTTGTCCACCTAATGCCACCAAAATTCCTAACCCTACAGCAGAGTTTGTTTTTGATTTATTTTCTTTTTGTACCTACTTATTTTTAGTGACTCGTTTAAAAAATCAAGGTTTTCGATCTTTTAATACTTAAGCCTCTCAGCAGCAAAAGCTTTCTATTAAATATATTATAACACGATTGTATAAAATATTACACGGTAAGATCAAACGTCGCGTCGTCGGTGGTACCTACTCTATTACCACGACATAAAATAATAATAAAAAAATCTAGTTTCTTCTTTACTTGAAACTATTAATATGAATTATCCATTTTCATAAACGCTTGCAATCTGCATTGCATGCAGGTAACATGTAGATGTGAACTTGATGTATGTAAACATCGCGTTCATCTGATAACGCGAAGTGCAAACCACGATCGATGTTTTATTCCCTCTCACACTTATTTACGAATCTACGAGAGAGAATGAAAGACAAAATGTAACCTTCGTATGAGTGTGGCACGTATTATGCATTCAAAGGCGTTAATTGATATGCGTTGGAAATAAACAAACCTGTGTGCACGCGAACAAATATAGTTTACCTAAGGTTTCACATCATCAGCCTGTGATAGTCCACTGCTGGACGTAGGCCTCTCCTATTAACTAACTATGCGTATAGACGCATTAGGAGGTAAATGCCCATAATCTCCACGCTGGGCAAGCGGATTGGCGATCGCAGTAATGTGTCTACTATGATGACGCTGCTGCCCATCATTAATATTTTATCAAATAACGGTCAGTGACATTTCAATCCCTTAGTCGACTCCTACGACACCCGCAGGAGGGGTTGGGGTGGTGACAAATGTATTCTTACTGCCGTCACGACACGGCAGTAAGAATACATTAAGGTTTAAAACTGCCTTTATTGGAGGATTGCAGGATTTGGAGAACATGAAACACTCGTAAAGGTGCATTCAGACCGAACGAGCATTCTATTCTATCCTCCGCTCTACGAAATGAACGAATCACGTTTTGTGTAACGATCGAATTTCGTAGATTTGGGGGTAAGAATAGCGCGCGAATGCTCGTTTGGTCTGAATGCACCTTAAGACCTTTGTAAACCCAAAACCATGCACTAGGAATTATTTGTATCGCGACTTAAAATGAAGCAACGGTCAGTCATTTTGCAGCGATCCATTTTTTGGACTCTCCCGGCGGGTCTCCTATAGTAAATTGAAAATAAACTTTAATTAAATATGTTGCCATGTTTTCAAATAATATGTACCTACCTATGTAAGACAATAGTCACAACAGTCATTTTTTTATACGCGAAGTCCCGCGAGGGAAAATCCAAAAAGCCGATCACTGGTCATTTGTGATATCAGCGGCCCTACCGCGAAAAACGAAATTCGTGAATTTCGAGGATTTGTCTCTCTCACTCTAGACGCCTTCGTTTGAGTGACAAATACTCGTTTACGAATTTCGATTTTCGCGGTAGTATGCCAGAGACCGTTTCCGAATCAATACAACTTACATTCCAAAGACCACCGATGTATATCGTTGTCGAACTCATGAGGCAGGTCTCCGTGTTCGTCCCTCGCGTTCTCCATGTATCTGATGAAGTCTTCCGTCACGGTCTCTATGGGGGCCACGTATTTCTTCACCGTTTGGGGCTGGAGGATCGGCCGTTGGACCTTCGAACGGAACTGCCGCCATTTTTCGCCGTGTCTGAAAAAATATTAATGGGGGTAAGGGTTGATTAATTCATACAATTTATACGGTGGCGAAAAAATTACGGCAATGCACTGCAATGAATGGCACGGCTACAGCTCTTCGGTCTCTAGTTTACGTCAGCTAGACGTTTTGCCATTTTAGCAAATAATTTGCCCCATTAACATAAAGTGTCTAAGGTAAGGTATA
>JALPQI010013453.1:0-37163 GCA_025490895.1 Thaumatotibia leucotreta | reverse complement strand
TACCAATTTTTTCCGTTTCATTTGATCTAACATTGGGCGCTAGGTGTAAATACAATTTAAATAGGTTTATAAAATACCTAAGATGTATAACAAAACCCCTAAAACTGAATTAAACATTATATTTAATTTGAGACGGAAAATGTTAGTCCATTAAGAGGAAATGGGCATGACTTTTTTGATGCAAACGTATTACCCTGTTTCCTCCCTGGATATTGACATTTTAGCAATTATTATAATAAAGAAAAGAAAATAAAATTATAAAAAAAAAACATTATATTTTACACAATAGAATCTACTTTTCCCTCGACCATGTCGGTGTATGATAACTAAGAAAATGGCCAAATTCGAATTGCATTTTCAGACACCAATAAAACAAATATTTCCCAAAAAAATGTATCCATTCCGATATGGGCCGAATTTTTCTAAAATCATTTATGAGATAAATGTTATAATATAAGTGGCCTATTTTTAGTAAAGGAAATGGGGCTACGCAACGCAACCCTGTTATGGCCAATTTTACATGGGTAATAAATAATACATACCTACATTTAAAAGGCTGTTTGCTTGGAAATTGGAATATAAAAAAAAGATTTTGTTTAATTAATAATTATAATATTTATTTGCTAATCGCACACTATTAAAACTATATCTTGATGTTTGTTAAGAAATTATACAGGTTTTTACGTGATTTCTGTGTTCAACTAAGTAATATTATTCATATAGCGCAAGTGGCTATTCGAAATTAATCTTTTACATATCCGTGTAACCATCCCTGTGTTAACCCTGTTTGGAATTGTTCTGATAATTTAATTAAGACAATTTTATTATATTTAGATTTGCCCATATCTTTCAGAAATAATATAAGAATTGATTGTCATATCTCTGTACAGAAAATAATCTTATGTGCAATACTCGTACGATTTTATCAACTTATCGTCAAATTGCGATTGAAAACCACACCCTCCAAAGGCTCTAAAGGGCGTTACGAATGCTAAAATTAGACAAAGGGTTTAGCAGCCTTACCGAACAAGAGGTGCCTTTCCCCACGGATGAGGTCAATATTTTAGGTGGTGTACGAGCAGGACCTAAGAATACTCCATGCTTAATATCAGCTCTAGATCTTCTTCTGTTTCGGAGTTATTCAAGATAATGTAAAATATACAGGGTGTCGTTGAAAGTGGCATATTTCGAGAACTGTTCAAGTTAGATCAGCCAAACAAAATTGTGTTTGATAACAATAAAATAAACTACACAATGCATATTTTTAACCTGCATCTTGTCCTTATTTTTCATAATAAAAAACAGAGTTCTTGTTTTTTTTCCACATTTTTTTTTATTTCACGCGGAGGTACACCTACAAAAAAAATATGCATACATAGCCACTAATGTCCACTGTATACATAAATAAAAATATTTCCGTAAATCATCGTGCGTCATGCCAAAAGAAAAAAAAATCCAGAAGTAGTCGTTACTAGCATACAAATAAAGTACCAGTGCAGTGTGAACATAAGTTAGTGTGTAGGTATACAATCTCTCGACACTTACCGCACAAAATATCAATGGTCCAAACCTTGACGTCAAAAAAATTTTTTTAGGTTCTCTACGTCATGGGCTATCAGAATATACCCCAAGTATGTTAGCCGATTTATTGTAGTTTTCGAGTTATGAATTTTTGAAAAAAATTTTTAGAGAAATACTGGAATGAAGAAATTTATTGATAAAAAAAACTATTGGGTTTTTTAAATATTTTCTTTTTGTGAAAGTATTACTACAAATAAAGCACTTACTGACAAAAAAATTAGCGTCCTCACTTTGATACAAGTAGAATAAAAAATACCAAATTCAAAATTTTACGTTAAAAACGCATCAAAATAGCATTAATGTAGGTAAATAAAAAAATAAAACATATCCCAAGGATTTTTGGTAATCTAAAGACTGCCCTAGACCTTAAACCTTCCTAAAAGCAAAAAAAAAGTGATACTTAATGATGAGGATTTTTCGGAGTAGTCGGTCAAATAAACTTAAAAAAAAGCTTCTAATTTTTTTATTTAAAAATAAAGTACAATTTCGTCTGTTTTGTTGTTCTCATCAATAAACAAAAACAGAAAATACACGAAAACTCAATTTGTGTACTTATTCAAGTATTTTTTTACTACTTTAAAATTTTAAGCTTTTTTGAGTTTATTTGACTGACTACTCCGAAAAATCCTCATCATTAAGTATCACTTGTTTTTTGCTTTTACGAAGGCTCAAGGTCTAGGGCGGTCTTTAGAATACTAAAATCCCTTGGAATAGGTTTTATTTTTTATTTACGTAAATTAATGCTATTTTGATGCGTTTTTAGCGTAAAAGTTTGAATTTGGTATTTTTTTATCCTACTTGTATCGAACTGAGGACGCTAATTTTTTTGTCAGTAAATGCTTTATTACAAAAAGAAACTAGTTAAAAAACCCAATAGTTTTATTTTTATTAATAAATTCCTTCATTCCAGAATTTCTCAAAAAATTTTTTTCAAAAATTAATAACTTGAAAAATACAAAAAATCGGCTAACATACATGGGGTATATTCTGATAGCTCATAACGTGAGGAATCTAAAAAAAAATTTTTGACATCAAGGTTTGGACCACCCTGTATAAACGACAGATAAACATTTGACACATAGTATTGTTTTCGACATTTGATTTGTTGCATTTTCTGTTGGAAAATGGAAAACATTAAGTGTAAGCCTTGTGAAAAACGTTAAAAAATATATGTGGAAAGAAAAAATGCATACAAAATTGACAAGAGGCTGATTTATATAGCAAATGCACTAATAAGTCAATTTACGTCAATGATATTTTGTGCGGTAAGTGTCAAGAGATTGTATACCTACTACTAACTTATGTTCACACTGCACTGGTACTTTATTTGTATGCCAGTAACGACTACTTCTGAAATATTTTTTTTTGGCATGACGCACGATGATTTACGGAAATATTTTTATTTATGTATACAGTGGACATTAGTGGCTATGTATGCATATTTTTTTTGTAGGTGTACCTCCGCGAGAAATAAAAAAAAATATGGAAAAAAAACAAGAACTCTGTTTTTTATTATGAAAAATAAGGACAAGATGCAGGTTAAAAATATGCATTGTGTAGTTTATTTTATTGTTATCAAACACAATTTTGTTTGGTTGATCTAACTTGAACAGTTCTCGAAATATGCCACTTTCAACGACACCCTGTATATTTTACATTATCTTGAATAACTCCGAAACAAAAGAAGATCTAGAGCTGATATTAAGCATGGAGTATTCTTAGGTCCTGCTAGTACACCACCTAAAATATTGACCTCATCCGCGGGGAAAGGCACCTCTTGTTCGGTAAGGCTGCTAAACCCTTTCGAAAAATAACATACTACATAAAATGCTAATGGTAGTAAACTTAGTAAACACACAGGTCCGAAGGTGAGTTTATTGAACTCGTAACACCTGTTCAATAGCGTTGACACCTTATCAGCTGCTAACTACTTCAAATGGCCTTCACCGTCAGAATAAATAAAGCTAAACCCTAAGATTGGTATGGATCAGGTGGTACAAAAATATACAGGCTGAATAACACGCCTATTAACGCTACAAGTAAACTCCGGATATTCGAGTTGCCGAAAATTAAAGAACAGGAAGGATGAATCCCACATTCTACGATAAATGAGAGGGATAAGTTTGTATCGTCATTATTATAGTTTTACTCTTATACAGATATATCTGTAATATATATTTCGTTTCTTTTCAATAAATTGGAATCTCCTAGTGGCGTAGATAGCTGAAGCGACCCATCTAAAAATCCTAAAGTACTGTAATATTTTGGTAGAATGCTGGTTAAAACATGCAATTTTTTATTAAATGTCCCATTCTAACGTAGGTAAAGTTTTTTTATACAACGATGCTGGCAAATAAAGCCTGCTTGAGTAAAACTTTTGAGGTTAAATCCGGCATACGTGCCACTAGGTAACAGATACGAGTATACATTATCTCCTAGTATTACGTAATATTTCGTTGTCTGTGAGTTCTGTGACATAACCGGTCTCTTAGTCTACGAATAGCACGGCGATTATGGGCATTTACCTCCTAACGCGTCCATACGCGTAGATAATAGACTACAGGCCTATGTCCAGCAGTGGACTGAGACAGACTGATGAGTGATAACGATGATCTTAGGTGGAGAGCAAGGCGCTTTACTAATCTACCGTTTAAGTATTATTTCCCCTTTTGGGAACTATATTACATGAACAGTACGTACAGTAATAAAGATGCAAAGCCAGAGTGGGTTTTTTGCCTAATATAATAATTAACCATAGCTCATATTATTGACATTTCTTTTCAGCCATCTAGGATCAATCGCTAATTATTCGTACCTATAGTATGAACAGAAAAGTGAGAAGGAGAGAGGTTTCTGACACTTTTAGTTAGACGGGACTCTGAATCGGTAGTTGGAGTTCCCTAGCATCGTTATAAGGCTCTTGCAACGCTCAAATAACATGTTAGTATTTTTATACAAAATGGGACAACCTTATACAAAACGACCTAGTCTCACAGTACTCTAAATAAGTGTTGTATGGACCCACGTACCAAGCCACGACCACGACCATGTTAATCACCATACATGTAGATTTACGTTCACTAACGACATCATAAGCTTTTGGATGAAGGGAAAAAACATAATAATTACAGTGTGCTCTAAGGATTTTCAACAGGCATGCTGTATACACAGTGACTGGCAGCCTTTTTCCTAATGTTATACATAGTAGGTACTTTGTTAAGTATTCGCCAGCCATCAGAGTATATACGCCGCCTTATTAGTATACTGTAACACTGTACCTACACAATTATCTGGCCATTGATACAGCCAATCTCGTTAAAAGTTTTCCAAATTATCAGTGAATTGTTTTAACAATGGTACGGACAGGAACGGCATGCACTGCGTGCGTGGTGAGACTGTGCCGTAGGTTCCAAGTAAGCGGTTGAGTAAGTAAATAATGTATGTATGATTTTTGTTTATTAACGAAACGACGCAAACCTGAATTTATACATGAACACCAAATTGACAAATCTTGATTCTCGCTAGTACATAATGTTAACTACTTAGGTACATATTTGGGAAGCATAGAGTTGCTAAGGCGATTTCTTCCTATTTATCACAAATTAAGTAGAGGCCTATGGAGAGTAAATAATTATGTTCTATTTCTGTCTCTTTGGCGATAGGTATCTTGTCCTGGCATTAATAATTATTTCGTTAATACAGTGTATGATTATGAAGTACCTATGGAAATAAATACGTAGGGTCTGAACTGAACAAAAAATTAAGACACCGCAACAATACATCTCTTAATTACCGTACCAACAACTTTAAACTTTATCTTTTCATCCAATATCAAAAACGAATAAGTTAATAACAGATAGGTGCTATTACAATAAATAAAACAAGATTTCAGACAGGCTTCGTAGTTCTCTGGATTTAAGGAAAATTATTTTTAAATGCATAATACACGTTCATCACACGGTTACTACGTTGTCTTACTTTAGGTATCACTTGACTATTTAATTCAATACATAATGTCGTGGTGTGTCATCTACTCATCATCATCATCATCATCATCATAACATAATATTAGCCGAAAGAAGTCCACTGCTGGATATGTCCCCCCTTAAAGATTGCCACAATGACCAGGGCTGCGCCTCCCGCATCCAGCGGACTCTTGCGACCTTCACCAGGTCATCAAAGTGTGTCAGTGTCATCTACTAAAGCCACAAAAATCTTGGTTACTATATTTTGCACTACTTTTCGTGTCATACTTCGACCAGTTCATTGCTCTTGAGTGTAGACGCCAGGGAAGGCCGAGATTTAGTTTGCATAGATATGCAGTTTTTATATAATAAATACAATAATGTAGTTGATTGAACTTCGTTCGTGATGCAACGGAATGTTCTACTAATGATGCACTTTGTATCGAAGGACTGGATACCGATTCAACTGGGTACAAAGAGCAATGTCTTTTGATATTAGACTTAATTGTCTTATAACAAAAAGTTGATGACAAATTAATTAATTCTTTAAATGTTGAGCAATATCATGGGTACTCTTGCATATATTATTTTCCTTTTTTATGTATGTATGTAAATGACGAGTTGCAACCTTCGAAACAATGACCTAGGTTAATAAGAAGCACAAGTTCATAAATGGGTACTGACTGACTTGGTTCAGAAATTGATCCATTCACTAAACCAGTCTAATGCAATGATCGACGATTTCCATGCGGCAAGGAGATATTACACTGTTGTACCGTGTGGACACGGCCGATAAACTTTGTTCATACCTACTTATAAAATATGAACTGATTATTAATTGATACCTTTTTGTCACTAAACTTTTATTACTCCGCTTTAGAATTATACGAGTACCTAACTAATATCGTATATAGGTACGTCGGGTAGTTGGCTGTAGGTAGGTATGTACTATGTACTCACAGGATTTTTTTAAATCCCAAGCAGTCAATAGTAGATTGTGTCAAAAGGGATCAAAATGTTATATTTCCGGCGTGGGCGTATATTGAATCCTGAGCGTAATGAAGGATTCAAGCGTTAACGCCCAAGACGAAATAATTTTGATACCCTGTGACACTGCTTTTCACACCACCTATGAGAAAAATAAAAGATAAATCACATATTTAATATTTATACAAATAATCGATTCTGAAGAAATTTTTATCAATTACGAACGTACTGTTTATTTTCATATTTCATTGTAATTTTTTGGGCTGGCAATAGAAAGTCCTTGAACAGCAAAGTGCCACTTTGATCCCTCCCAGCAGGGAAAGAAATACCCGTATTCGAATAGGTGGTGTGAAAAAGTCATTTATTTGCATCTGTAAGTTTTCAGGCTGTATAAAATAAATGTGTAGTTACTCAATTCGAGTTAAACTATTACTACAATCACCGACCAACAATTTATTAGGTATTATAATTGCTTGCATACATTATAATAAAGGGACATATTTCCCGGAATCTCCGAACGGGTCAATCGCGACATGAGTCACTGGCGTCATAGCAGGGCGTGAAAACAACTGAATGACTAACTCACATGTAGGCAAAACAAAAAAATATCAACCAGTCTAATCAAAACTACCTATATGAGTAAGTACACCTTTAATATTGCAAGATGTGCAAGTGACAAAGGAAACATTTCCTAACTATTTTTCATTTGGTTTGCGACATAACGACTAGTGAGTAAGGCTTTATAACGTAAAGGGTCAAGACTACATCCCTGCTAACAAAATACCTAATCCTATGCCTATTATTTGTATGTTAACTCAGCCAAAAATATATGTTCTACACTACATCTATTCGACTTTATCGCATGGCAAATAAAAGTGGTACGTATCACTATATAGGTTAAGTGTAATTCCCATGTAGGAAAACAGCTAATTGTAATTCCCAAGAGAAAACAGATATTCCAATAAAAGTAACGAGAAGTTATGCAAATTCATATAAGCTCGGTTGTCGCTGGTTTCTCTCTGCTCTGCCTGCTAAGCACATGATTGGCGCGACAGTATCTCGCCGCGAGATAGTCTATCCGTCCCTCTTTTGTTGATATAGCTAGTGAAGGACGGGAGATCTATCTCGCGGTGACATACTGTCGCACCCATCATGTGCTAAGCCTGCTGGCCTATTTACAATTACGTACCTAAGTAGCGTAATAGATAACTGACTAAACGTCAATGGATCAAGAGCGTAACACCTGGGTCGCGTTTTATAAAGTTACAATTTACAATTTCGCTGTTTGCCTCTCTTTCTAGCCAATATGTGAGTGCGTCAGAGAGGCAAACAGCGAAATTGTAAATTGTAACTTTATAAAACGCGACCCTGGCTAGGGACATCATCGAGCACAATCACATGCGTCACAAACGTTTGGTTATTGAGCAATAACTGATGTGATAGATTCCTTTCAAAATAAATGGCGAGATATGGTTTTTAAGGGTAGCGAAAATGGTCACAAGCGGTCATCAAAACATTTTAGTCTTCCGTTAACGCTCAGTCGCCCAATCCTCGGCGTACCAATATGATAAACGTCGAATAGACTAAGCGCTGCCCGTGGCAGTCAAAAAAATAATTAACTTACATAAGTAGGATGCATAGGTAATTAGAAAACTTCAAAATTACATTGAATACAAATTTTACAAAATAAAAGGTTGAAGATGAAGAGTCTATTCAATGGCATGTGTCCCACCGAAACTACCTGTTGATTTTTATGAAGAATGTTCTCTAAAATTGGCTGCATTCCAAGTTCTCCAACTTTGGCCGAGTCAGAAAGACGACAGTCATATTTTTTAAGGTACGATACGATATAATCCCGTGCACATGCCGTTTCCAGGTCATGATACCGAATGAGGTAGGGTAACCATGATCTGCACTTATGGCAGGCACAAGTATGTGCACGTGTAATCGAAGATACTTGTGCAAATTTCTAACTTTGTACTTTGTATTTGTGCAAGTCTAAACTGGCGCAATTAATCGCTTTGTGTATGGCTACATTGGCTACCATTAATGTCAATAAAGCTGAATAACGCGAACATTTTTATAAAATATAACTGTTACTAATGTTAGCAAAGTCTTGGGATATAAGCTAATTAACAATAATGATTTAGATTGATGTGTCTCCCTTCCATACGGTCCACATAGCTTTAACGATATAACTGGGCGATCAATTGCCTCGCGCGGAGGCACGCACAATTGAGACTAATTGTGTTCTTAGAGTGGTGCAGCTAGCGAACAGTTGCATTATCCTACAGGCGTGTGTACCATCGTCAGCATAATTTACTGACTATTCATGCAGTTTATGCGTATGGTAATAAGGGTCAATAATGGCCTCTTTTAGTGTGTTGTATTCTGTACATTATGTTTATATCATTGAGCATAAAACAGAGCCCTTGTTAGTTACGTCGCGAATAATTGTATGTGAGTGTCATTCATAATGGCATAAGAGTCAAGAGCATCATGGGTTCTTTATGCGCTTTTAGCACACCCGAATATATTGAGTTGGCAGTTGTATTATAATATTAGCATCTAAGAATGTGAGTCTCGGGTGCATTCCCATTATAGGTCAAATTGCATATTTTTTGTATGTCCAAACTAGGATAATAATGTTATGAATTCTAGTTTACCATCTGCATTCGATTTTCCAGTTGAGTATTGTACTAGTCCTGAAGAACCTTTAATTTTTATTTAAAAACACCATAATAATATACAATTTAGGGGAGATGGTTACAACTTTATATGGCTTTAAAGTTTTGTATAAAGAGATATACTTCGCTTTTATAGAAGTTCCGAACAAAGTGAACTAACAGTTCAAAGAAATATCCATAATCTAGGACTATATTACTATTTTCATAGTTTTGGATAATTTTTGATTGAAAATAAAATAGTACATGACACACAACACAAGTGCGGAAACCATGAAATTGTTTCTGAATTTCGTTTTTGCACGTGTCTCGTACGACGTTTTTTAGTGCAGATGGCCCTCCAAAGTTTTGGACCTGACATAAAAAGACACACTTCTCGCACTAGAGCCTAAAAACGCACCATCTGTACTAAAAACACATTTTGAATACAAGGTTTGTTTATATTGTTTGCAACTTCCATAAAAAATACGTAAAGAGTACCTAATTTGTATTTAATATTTTAACCAATAATGTAACTGAGCCATTAACACTTCACAGGGCACTGGTTTCAAAAATACCACCATGTTGTGTACCTACAGAATTTTTGAATTACAAAAATGGCAGCCTTAAATTAACCCTTTGTATGTCTAAGCACTGATCAGTGACGAGGAAAGTATTAGAAAAAAATATTCGGGACACACAACGGGTTTAGGATTTTCTAGTCTTGCCATTTAAAGAGTATTCTAATACATTGATTTTTTTTATTTGTATGCTACACATAAAAAAAAGTGCTTTAAGGAGAAATATAAATGAAATAAGTAATAAAACCTATTTTAATAGTGATAAAATGTATAAATAACTTTATAGTTAAGAATAATAGAGAAGACATAAAAGTTATGTTGTAAACACACAGTTATTAGTGTTTACTGATAACTAATGTAATGATATCATCATAATATGGTTTCTTGCAGTTATAGCCAATGCCAGCTTCATAACTGTCAATAAGAGCATGTTAAATCATTCCATTGACCTAAATATATACTGATAGATAACCCTTCTATTCATAATATCTCCAGCATAAACATTGTGTAAACAAGATTAGAGGTCAAACCTGTTCTCGTACATTAGTTCCGTGATGAGATTGCACAGAAGGATAATAAGTGTTAACATAACACCTTCAACAAAACAAACTGAAAACTTGACACTCCCCAAAACAAACCACAATTCTGTCGCAGTTACAATACACTGTAGTTAGCTCCAGAAAAATAAGCACGAATGTACATTGATAATACGAAAAATATATACGTAAATGTCTTTCATAATTATCTTGTTTACCTCACCACAGTACCACGATGACGATTAAGGTTTACGAATGTGCATAAATACCTTCATCGCAGAGTCCCATGTTTCCGTTTGTTGATTTCTTTACTGGGTCTTCATTCCTGACTTCTTTAGCACCCAAGTAATTATTATTTTCCACACAATTAAACATTTATTTGGTAACAAGTAATTCAACAAAAATGTAAATAATTGACAGCAGCTGCCAAATTGACTTGACATCCGGATTCCGGAAGTATGGTATTATGTCAAAATAAAGTGAATGAGAGAACGAATGAACCGCTGTAGTGTTTGGTTGCCACACCACAAAAAATAAAAACTTAATTTTAGTGGCATCTAGCGGTGAGTAGGAGAACGTCATAATACTTGTTGTGCCACAAAAAGATAGATGTCGCATCACGTCATAAGTTAAATGTATTATAGTTTCGCTGGGCTACCCGAGTGAGAGTGACCGACCTACCCGTCGTATCTCCTCGAGTCTTCGGTTTCATTTGTGATGATTTTAGGGTTCCGTACCAGACAGGTACAAAAGGAACTCTTATGGAGCGACTCTGTCGTCCGTCGGTCTTTCTGTCACATTTTATTAATTGGCGTCGCGTTCCTAGTCCTAGCCCTAGCGC
Source organism: Thaumatotibia leucotreta (assembly GCA_025490895.1). Lineage (NCBI taxonomy): Eukaryota > Metazoa > Arthropoda > Insecta > Lepidoptera > Tortricidae > Thaumatotibia > Thaumatotibia leucotreta. The sequence continues at coordinate 26,009 of JALPQI010013453.1, read as the reverse complement.
TTCGCGATGGTTAATATGAAATAAAACAAAATAAAAATAAACTGCAATCTGGAATTCATACGTAAATTGAATTTATTTTTTTCATTGATTTCTGCTTTACAGAAATATCTCGCATCTCCTGTATCATTCAATACGAACGCTGCAGTGGTCCACCACTTGCCAGGTGCCTTTTTTCCATCTTTAGTGTCAATTTCATTTCATTTACCTAATGTTAAATTCATTTTATGCCGCGATGTAAAACGCACCGCAATGTAAAACGTCTTAATACGACACGGCCATTTTTTACAGAGGTACTTATTAGGAAATATCCCTGTAGATAACGTTAAGATCACCTTCATGAATCATGAGGACTAACAGCCGTATTCATAAAAAGTAAGTATGTGAGTACCTACCTAGTACTAGGTAGGTTAGGACTAGTCCTAGGCTCAAAAATAAGATCGATACCTACCCAAGGTCCCCAGCTTATTAATTCACATGCTGCATTGTTAAGAGATTGCTTTGTGGCATATGTGGCAGGCTAGTTAGCCGGTAGATAGGTATTATTTACGTAGATAAGCAGTGGCAGTTGACTGCAATTAGCCTAGGTAGCATTATATTAACATAGCTCGTTTCTTTCTGAGTGTTTTTGCGCCTATCAGTCCTACTTGTGCCAAAAACTGTTAAAAGTTGTTGCTGTCTAAAATGTTTAAAAATACACTTTATATTTTTAAGAGTCAGTAACGTTTTTTATAAAATAAGTCTCTTGTTGTTAAGGCACTGGTCTCACCGCGAGCTACTAAGCTATGTACTATCGGCTATAAACACGAACAAAAGATACGCACACCCGCGTAAATAAAAGAGACACGGCGATACTCGCCCGGCGGTAAAAGGCTAATAGCTGATAGCTGGAAGAGTATCGCCGTGTCTCTTCTTTTGTTCGTGTTTATAGCCCATAGTTCATAGCTTAGTAGCTCGCGGTGAGACCAGTGCCTAAGAGTCTGTTTTTGTAAATTATTAAGAGACCCAACTATTGGTTGGTTTTGTAATGCCAATTGTTTGATTGTTCTCTTAACAATTAAACTAGTGCTTATTAATTTATTGACAGATTTCAGTTTTAAACCATTACCGGACTCTTAATCTTATGTTATGTCGTACCGTAAGTATACCGACTTTTACATACTCAATAATATCATTCCTCCCGAAATATCTCTGATTTACCTTTAAGGTTGACTGGTAAAGAATGCCTCATGGCATTAAGTTAGCCTTTTTTACTTTAGTGCAATAAAGTTTAATAAATAAATTCCTTTAGATGTAAAAATATATTAAGTTCTACAAAATACCTAGTTATGCATGACCTTGTCGTCCCAAAAGTGTTGTTTACCTACTTACCTACTTGAAGTTAAATAATAATACGAAAAGGCCTTGAGCGATAGCTAAGAGCTAATGTGCCTTTTTTCTTAAAACTTGGACAATCCAACCATCAAAACAACATCAACCGTTGTCTACGTCACCATCACATATCATAATCATACGGCCGAGGTTTTTAATCTGCGGGCCTATTCATGATTTTCGAGCACTCGAATTCTTCCACTCAGCTATCTATCAAAAACAATGAAATAATGAATTTAAGCTTTAGGTACCTACTTATGTTTAACACAAGTAATAATCGCAAAATAAAATTGTTGTTGAGTAGGTAGGGTAGGTACTCGTGCGCTCAAATCAAAAAATCGCCCTCACGCGATCGACGGTTATGGTTCGTCAGTAGGTACTCGGTAGATTAAATAACTTAAATTATTACTAGGTATCTACTACCTATATACATAGTTACTGATAGAATACCTACGCAGTAACCAAAAGTGAAGAGTTTTTGTTTTGCATTGTATTTAAAAACTAGCGCCGGTAAAATATTGAAATGAGCGTTTATTCGCTCAGCTAATAAAAAGTAGACCGTGCAAAACAAGAATAGGTATATGTAGGCATACTATCTAACTATTCGACCTTCACTAGAAAATCTAATCTAGCAGTAAAAAATATTCGAATAAAAGATGTCCTCGACTTCAAAACATTGGTTGCGCTGAAATAGATGTTATGATGCTCTATTTTCTATTCTCATTTCTCGATTTTCTATTCCATGACGTGTACACGAGAGAGACATATTGTTATAAGCATTTAGGTAGGTAAATATTATTACTTTCGTCTCGTTAGTTAAAGAACCATTAATGATTTAGTTATAATAAAATTAGCACTGACAATGATACCTAATCGTACACAATCCATGCGAGTAAGTATCTATAAGTAAGTATAAACATTATTTGCGGTAATGGGTCATACAGAAGAAAATGTTTGCGTCTTTCCTGTGGCTGGTGTGTGCTGAAGTTACAGGACATGAAAGTTTAATTTCTTATCGATCTTGCAATCTGCATTAATGGCATCTCTTCTTTCATATCTTCCTATGGCTAACCCAGAGAATACATGCACTATTGACTACAGAAAATATGTTTCTTTGTTTTGATCAACATGTACCTATAATTGTATCCATAATAGAAAAAAATAAACTGCGTATATTTCAAAAATGTTTGTATCTAAGTAATCCATGTTGAACAGACCTTGCCATGGCAGAATTAGCAAAGCTTCCCTTCCAATGGCCAATGGAAAATGTCACACCGAGAATATAGAAATAAGTGTCATAATATATGTCCTCCCAAACCAATCTCTTGAACAGCAAAGTACATTTTGATTCTAATTACAGATGATGATGATGTTACCATATATGAAAAATTAAGGGATTACGAAGTAAATTATCACTTGTCGCCTTTCTTTAAACACGTGGTGGGATTTTTTCCATTTGTTAATGTTAAGTACCAATAAGTTTGGCTGTAAGACTGATCTTGTCACAAAAGTAGGTAGCTTTAAGTTGTATATTCCGTCAGTTACTGAAGTCAAATAGAATTAAATTGTCAATAATTCGTAACGCTAGCAATAGCGATAGAACGGTTTGACCCAGTCCGAGTTTAGATGGTATTAAAATAACCTCGCGTTGACGGATAAACATAGTTGTTATTCTTATTGATATCTACGTTGCGATTTATAAACAGTTACCAACCTTTTTTTATTTGATGCCGGGCATCCGAATCACCTAAGGTGCACATTATCTTATCTTATTGGTGGGGCCCTTACGGATACACTTCGACCCATTGGGATCTTTTGTGTAATAGTAAGGTGCACATTGCACTTCATCTTGGTATTGGTTGGTCATCTTGGTACGCATAAACAAAAGCGTAGTTGTTGCAGCGCAAAATAAGTCACATCATAATCATAACGTGACTTCCTGCTTACAGTCACTGTTACTTTCTTGAACAAAATTCTGAGTAAGATTCACAGTACATATTAATAGTAGGTACAAGGTAAGATCCTATAATATGTAGATAGGCATAGGCAGTCAATCAACCTCATGACAAACAATGACGTAGGTACATTCAATCAAATAATGAAATGGATCCTATTCTAGAACTATGTCAAAATAACAATTTTATTAGTAAACTAATTTATTATTATAATAAGTAGGTAGATCTGATTTATAATATCAATGCTTTAATTTCTGAATGCCCTAGGTTTCCTTTTGTAGGTAGATATCAGATGCTAATCTCAAGTGAACCTGTAATGTTAATCCGTAGGATTCACAATAGGTCGTGCCTCCACTTCCTTGCATAACCAAATGCATAACATGTTTAATAATACAGCGGTATAAATATCGGTGACGTCACAAGACATGTCAAGCTCGGTAACATAAAAGGTCGTAATTGCACAGGTGTTGCTAGGATGTTTGTCTTTGTGAGAGTGAGCCAGAAGTTGGCAACGCTTGGAGTGCTGCAGTTGGCAGGGGTGCAGGTCGTTCAATGACACGGTCGTTTCAGTGGAGTGACGCGATCCATTCATACCGATGTAGGCCTGTCCATAACTGCATATGATTGATTTTTGAAATAAAATATCAGCAACGTCAGTGACAAAAGAGTGACCTTACAGCTTCTTCATCAGTCCACTGCTGGAAGAAGGCCTCTTCTATTAGCCAATGCGTATGGAGGCATTAGAAGCCTATAATCGTCACGCTGGGCAAACGGATTGGCGATCGCAGTAATGTGTCCACTATGATGACGCTGCTGCCCATCATCAATCTTGTATCAAAGGATGGTCATGTCACCTTACGGCTTATTAGTACTTAGATATTTCAGAGTTTCATAAAAGCCGATTTCAACCAATATCCCCAAGATCCCATCATCAGACCACGACTTTCTCGGGGCTATATACATTCGATAAAAAAATAATTAAAAATCGGTTCATGATTCTCGGAGTAACAATATACAAAAAAATCTGTCCTTTATGAAGTCGGTTTAAAATAGGATGCGGCTGTCAAGTCAAATAGGCCCCAAGTATTTAAAGGCAATGCGTGACACGATAATTAACGTTAAGTTATAAAAATCTGTGAATTAAGGATAATTATTTTGATTACTTACATTTGTTTTATGAGAATTTAATTAATTTCCTTATTCCTATCACAAATAATTAACATGGTTAAGTGATATTTGCGCTTCCGTCATAGCAATGTAGGTACCTACCGAGGAGAAGTTTCATAACTTGCGAAACTTCTATAGAGAATGTTCTCGGTAATTTAAATTTTGTAAGCAATCTAATCATGCCAAAGCCGTTGTATACAGCGTGTATATTTGATATAACCGAACTTTAGGGGGTCTTAGTATAGGCACTAATTAATATATTTATCGCAAAATTATTTTTAAAAAAGCAAACTTTTTTCTTTCATATAAAATAATTCAGCACGCAATGTAAAGCTTTGTTGTTGTTTGTTGACAATAAACATCGTAATATCACAACTGTCACTAGTGATAAGTGTACGCCGTACATTTCTGCTCAAAAAAAATCAAAAATTAATTACGCCATGGTAGTTAACGCTAAATTAATAATTGTCATAAAAGTTAGACTATAATACTTAAATCTACGTCTGGTTACAATATGCGGCTATATTTCATATACACACTGTATACATGCCTTTCAAGTTACGTATATATTTTATGCCTTGTTTACTCAATTGTGAAATACAATATTCTTCATAACACTTTTTTATAAGTTCTTGTGGAAACATTCTCAATGAGCACTTACTCTTAAATTCTCATGAAAATTCTCGGAAATTTCTGAGAATATTCCCACAATTTTAAGAATGTTCTGCAATTTGTACATTGCTATTCCGTCATCATAACTACCAATAGCCCAAATGGTTCACACCTACTGTATATTATTTTTTTCACGCCAGTGTGTACCAAGAGCTGCCGCCGCATTATTAACGCGAACTCGTTTTCTATTCATCCCGCACGCACTCACGTAGGTACTTATTGCTGCAAGCGAGCCAGATAAAAAGTAAATCTGCGTTAATAATGTGGTAGCAGCTCATGATACGGCTACAGTAACCGATAGCGTCTGTTTAACTAACTTCTTATGCATTTCCGTAATATCAAAGCTCTACTATAAGCTGCCGCTTCGTTATTAACACAGACTTTTATTTATTTATTTATTTAGGATCACCAACAGATAATACATCTTACATTCTCTTATAATTCTATGTACAATTGTACATCCGTGGTTGATGTTTATCTAATTATAGGTAATGGACAGGCTTCTCCTATTACCTATGCATACGGCATTAGGAGGTAAATGCCCTTAATCGCCACGCTGGGCAAGCGGGTTGGCGATCGCAATAGTGTATCCACTATTATGACACTACTGCCCGTCGTCAATCTTCGATAAATAAATGGTCGATGACATTTCAATCCTATTCTTACTGCCACGGCGTGATACGTGAGTTTTAAGAAACCTCTCAATACCTACTTGTTATTGACATGGATGACCGAGGATTATAATTATAATTGGTTCAGTTCAGTGTAGTTACGACCCGCCTGTGTCACTAACTTTCAGAAAAAAATAGAGAAAGGTTTTACGATGCGGATATAATTATACAGGGTGTTACACGAGCCACTGAAAACCTTGATCGGAGTGATTTTGTAGGCCATACTGAACAACTTTTACTATGGGGCCAATCACTGTCTCAATCAATTGTCTTTTTCATACATTGTGACCCACCGATAACGACATTTTGTATGTATTAACTTATACTGTAGGTAACCTATCAAATCGCCCCGTTCAAGGTTTCAGTGGCTCGTATAACTGTATAACAGCATTAACTCTTGCTGCGAATAAAGTATTTCTGCACTTGATTACAAGTTTAGGTGTGAAGCATGTGAATGGGCTGGGAGATATTTATGATTCCACGGGTAATTACGGTAGCTCAAGGCAAACCGCTGCAAGTCATTTTGCGGCGGCGCTTGACTTGTTGGCACTAAGTTCTAATTCCTGTCTTAATGAGGTTTACAACCGCGAAAATCAAAATTCGTAAATTTCGATGATTTCTCTCTGTCCTTCACGCGAAGGCGTCATTAGAGTGAGAGAGACAAATCCTCGAAATTTACGAATTTCCTTTTTGGCGGTAGGGCTACTGTTCCGTAATATTTCTAGAGACGCTCTCGTAAAACTAAATAATACGTTACCTAACTCTTACAATTGCAAAGCAGACGGATAACGACACGTTAAAAGTAATCTTGAGTAAAGGTTTTCTTTACTTAAAGGAAATTTATGTTGTCTTGTTAGCTTGTAAATTAAATCCTTATAAATCGTAAGCAACAGTTAAAGTACGTACAATGTTTTACTAAAAGGTCTCAAAGTAAATTCTTAAAAATTTGTAATCTGTTGTAAAATCAAATAATAAACTTGTCAGGACCTCGGTTTATTGGTTTATCAAGTCGTATCAATGAATCAACAATAAAACTGATGCAAAGGCGTTAAATGGATAAAAACACGCAAAACGCCGTGTTTTTATAGTGATTGCATCAAAACGTCCCAATTAGATAGCGACAAGGTTTGTATCGTGAAGAAGACTCAAAACATTCAGTTATTTTGATATTTCATCTCGCCGGTCCGCCGGCCTGTCTATCCACTTGTTTACTTCGTTATTTTCGAAGCTCGATGGCGGTTAGGCAGAAAATAAATAACAAATGACCGAGCCGGCGCGGCGCTTGACCTCGTTGGTCGAGCCCTAAAACTGTAGCACCCTGTTGGATAACAGTTTAGTTTTCATAGGAATTATTTTTGATACGTGAGAATTTAATAACTTTAATAGGAAGTTATCATTGAGAACGTTTTCATGAAAATTTTGATAAATAATGTCAAGGATTATAGTATTAAACGTAAGTCACATATTAGTAAACAGGGCAGGAAAAATATCAATTAAAAATTGAATAATAGCCATATCATGAGTTGTCCTGATATACCTATGATTGGATTGTTTGTTAAATTAATTACCCGAGAATATTCTCCATAGAAGTTTCGAAACTTTTATGATTATGAAACTTTTCAGTGCATTGTTGCATCAAACTAACCTAACCTTACTGACGACATGACATTTATCCCACTTCTGATGTCGCAGCATAGGCTGAAATGTCAGATTTATATTTGGCAATTTGTTAATAAGTAATTAACTACATGGTTTTATAAGTAGAAACTCGAGATGGATCAAGTCGTAGTTTTTGTAACGAGTTTCGACATACGATAAGGTATTGCAAAATATCTATTAACTATGCGAATTTACAAATAATATGTATGGCTAAATCAAAACTGACAGTTTTGTTTTAGCAAATATATAATTATACTACTATGACGGTAAGCAATTACCGTAGCCTATGGAGGTTCTCTGAGTTGCAGCAGAGCTGTAACATACGCGTTGATGACCTGTGTCTATGTCGAAATCCAAAAATAAACGGTAAAACCCAGCCCACTTCCTATTCAGACTTAATCTCACGGATATTCTTCAATTATTATCTTAATTAGTCTGTCCACAACTGATATTTACTGATAGAAAGAGAATTAATAATTCTGATGTCATTTGGAAATATGACGTGACAAAAATCTAAAATATTCTTCGATTCAACTACATGTATTGGCCGTGTGGTGACGGCAGTAAATAGTACATTTCATCACCCCAACTCCTCCCGCGGGTGTCGTAAGAGTCGACTAAGAGATTGAAGTGTCACTGACCATTATTTGATAAAAGATTGATGATGGGCAGCAGCGTCATCATAGTGGACACATTATTGCGATCGCCAATCCGCTAGCCCAGCATGGCGATTATGGGCATTTACCTCCTAATGTGTTTAGCATAGTTAATAGGAGAAGGCCTACGTCCTGCAGTGGACTATCATAGGCTGATGCATGCATACATGTATACAAAATATGTAATAATTAAGCCAAATGTCATTCCTCTTATGACCTGACCAATCCCAACTACTCAAGGGCGTTCAGATCCAAATGCGTTTCAGTGCCAAAAGAAAAACAAAACTGCGTATCGTGTTTTCGGTCTTATGTTTCACATGTGTTTTACCGATTTTATGGGTACGTATTTAGTGTAGAAGAGTTTCGTTTAATGCAATAATCGACACGTCGATTTTCATAAAGTAGGTACCTAGGCACACTATTTGACAGTAATCTGCGAAAACAGAACGTTTGCTTACTTGTTATCTGATAAAAGCCGTATGTGAAGTTGACTTTGATAATTTTATGTTTGTTAACTCAAACTCAGAACAATGATGTAAGTAGTCAAGTTAGGTCAGTAGACAGATAATATGAATATACCTACCAATACCGTGTGCTACAAGTTTGCGCGCTTTTATTGAAACTGAGGAATGAGATGCATTTTAAAAGCAATCTAATCATGTCAGATATATTTTATGCCTTGTTTAAGTACTCAATTGTTACATACAATATTTTTCGTAACTTGTTTCGTAAAAGTCGTTCGATACACGTGTAAAAACTTCTTTTTAATTCGGGTGATTGTCGCCCTCGTCGAAAAAACATTTTTTGTACTTGTATCGAAATGTACTAATTCATAACACTTTTATAAGTTCTCATGGAAACATTCTCAATGACAACTTACTCTTAAATCCTAGGACATTTCCGAGTATATTCCCGCAATTTTGAGAATGTTCTGCAATATGTGCATTGCTAGTCTAACCGCAGAAATATTAATTGAGAATAACCCGACTGGGAAAGGAGGGTGTCGTCAGCCGCTACAGATAAGATATACTTAGGTATTATACTCACTTGTATATCTACAGACAATACAGTATAACACATCAATCAACGACATTTAAAATGCGATTTAGTAGTCTTTTTTTTTCTTATTTTGATAGGAAAGATTTTTTCGATCGAAAATAAAACTGCGATTATTTGGAGTTATTTGGATCCAAAAAAAAAATGAAAAATAATTGGTTAACCTCAACTCTTCCGGTGAGTGTCGTAAGAGTCGACTAAGGGATTGAAGTGTAACTGACCTAATAAGGTTGATGAATTTATGATGAGCAGCAGCAACAACTGCGATCACCATTCCGCTTGCTCAGCGTGGCGATTATGGGCATTTAGGTACCTCCTAATGCTTCTCCTATGCGTAGATATTAGAAGAAGCCTTCGTCCCGCAGTGAAGTGAGATTTGCTGATGATGTGTGACTTAATTATACAAGCCAAATTCCTAATAGTTAAAGGTGCATTTAGACCAAACGAGCATTCGCTATTCTAACCCCTTACTCTACGAAAATCGATTGTTACACAAAACGTGATTCGTTGATTTCGTAGAGTGAGAGATAGAATAGCGAATGCTCGTTTGGTCTGCACCATTGCACCATTAGATGAAGAAGTAGGTGCAGTGATTTATTTAGTCTATATCAAAGGAACCTATCTAAATAGTTTACTATTTTTGATAACCTCAAATAGGTTACTTCACCTACGATAGATAAAGATGTCTATATCCGGCGATATTATTACGTATAAGGTAAAGATAAAGTTGTATCAAAACATTAATTGCTCGTTACGATATTATGTTACTAACGTTAGGTAAGTTGGGATGGGACTCGGAGCAACCGTAACTTAGGGAACATACCCATACTACGTGACCTGTTTAGGGGGGGGAGGGGGTCCGTCAAAGTACCACTCTTGGTCACCAGGAGGTAGGGGGGGGGGGGTGTGGTATCTTGTCACGTGACAAGCTTTAACGAAAATTTTACAGGCAGAGGCACTCTCCTTTTTAACCGCCCTTGATGCATTAAGAAATGTAAAATTTTTAAAACATAAAATGTTTAAAACCAAAAGTCAAATGATGTGAAAGTCTTAACCTACGCCTGCACTCTCGCAGTTACGCGTTTCAAAGACCAAAAAGGACTACGTGAAAACTAGGGGGGGGGGGGGGGGGCTTCTTGGCATATACTACACTACTATTCAATATACTCTATGGCATATACTACGCTTGGTCACCTGGGGGGGAGTCAAAAAACGCTTAAAAAAGGGTCACGTAGTAGGGGTATGTTCCCTTATGCCACATGTGAACTACCTTAGATATACTCACATCTCATCATCTCTAGTGTCACTGTTCTCTTTTATAAGAATTATAAGGCCGCGCAGAGAGCTTAAAAAGGGGGCGAAAGCCACTTGTGTGGTTAAGTGGGCGGTTAGTTTCATAGTATCATCATCAGCATCAGCCTGGCAGTCCACCGCTGGACATAGGCCTCTCTTATTATCTACACGTATGGACGCATTACGAGGTAAATACCCATAAACGCTTCTTTTCTTACGGTTACTTTGCTGCGGTTAGTTTATAGACTGTTAATACTTACTTATAGTTCAGTCTCAGCTACCTTAGATACTTGAGCACGTTTACCTATTTCCTGTCCTTTGCACTCTTACCTATCTCCTTTCCCTTGTATGATAACTGATAGGTGCTCCATCGTGTGAATCAGAACCATCAGGGGTCAGGGGTTTTCAAAGGGTAGGGCACGCCCTCAACGATCTTAAAATGGGGGCATTTACACCTTACGGATATGTGTACCTAAGGTAATACTAACTTGGTAATATTATCATAATTTAAGGTAACTTTTTTGCAAGAAAGGGCACGCGTACAAAAAAAGTTTGAGAATATGCACCCGTACTAATTACATACGCCCCATAGATACAAATGACAATAGTCTTGACTGACCTTGCCTATTACATAATACCTATGTTTTTCGTTTGACGTTAGAAAGAGAAAATTATCCGAGTGCGGGTATTGAACGAATCCGGTCGGCTGGGGGTCGCGACCTGCATTGTTTTACTTTACAATAATGAATATTGTAATAGGTCTTTTGAATCTTTAGCATTTTAATCGAGTGTCTTTTAGTACAGGTAGTCGTCTATAGATTAAAAAGGCAACTACTCAGACCATTAATCCTAAGAACCTATTAATATTTTTTATACAATAAAATTTTGGTTATTGTCGAGTAAGATTGTTGTGTCGTTTTAACCCGGCGAGAGTGTGGTGAAAAAAAGTTAAACAAAAATAAACTCTAAATATATTGACATAAGTCAAACGCAGGGTATGAGATACCCTGCCACACTCCCGCCGGGTTAAAGAAAGCTTCACTGGATGTGTAATTTGTTATGCTTGAAACAGTAACTGTACCATGAGTTTGAAAGTAAAGGATATACTTAGGAGTTACTCGATACGTAATGTACCTATTCTATCGCGCTCGCCCTGACATATTGGGGCGAGCGCCATGGCCTTTACCTATTCGAGTAAAACCTAAAGGTGCATTTAGACCAAACGAGCATTCGCTATTCTATCCCCCACTCTACGAAATTCGTTCGTCACACAAAACGTGATTCATCGAAATTCGTAGATTTCGTAGAGTGGGGGATAGAATACCGAATAATCTTTTGGTCTGAATGCACCTTAGCGTTACCGATACTTGCAAAGTCATGGTACTACCTACGCCTACAGTTGTACAGCTAACTTAAATCTGAATTTTGTAGTATCCATATTTATTAAACTGTCTCTCCTCTCAGAAATAAAAATATACGATACGATACAAACTTTGATAACATTACCGTTAGATTAGCACACCTGCCTGGGAGTACCGGCAAGAAAAGACCTACGGCCTATGGTCTCCCGTGTCGTCGTGGAAGGCGTTGAACGGGGTTACCGAGGTCGCAAGTGTTTTTCGTAAGAATAAGTGGATAGCCACGTAGTGTACCTAGGTATATATATGTCACTATAGCCGATTAACGACAATGGAGGACCATTGTCGTAATGAGGACATTAGGTACCCTATTTTATTACTTTTTTAACTCGCAAATACTCATACGGATGAGGCGTAAATGTCGACTTGAAGCCAGAGATCGGCATTAATCGATTATTTTTTTAATCAACTAATTAATCGACATAACAATTAATCGTTACAAATTAATCGCGATTAATTTAATTAAGATTAACTTTACCGTCGCAGAATTCGATTAACGATTAATCAATCGTCATTTTAATCGACTAAATTACTAGATTAAGAATTCTTCAAACACAGTGCATAAATAATATTTATCCTTCAACATCCAACGTAGATATCAGTCTGTCAGCGTAACCCGAAATTACGATTCAAAAAAATTCTGAAATAATCCGAAAAAAAATCGAATTAATCTATCGATTATAGATTTAAACGTCGATTAATTTAATCGTGATTCAATTAGTCGAAAAGCTACGACTAAGATTGATTAATCGTCTTTAATCGTTAATCGATTACGTTTAGGTTAATCTTAATTGTTAATCGTTAGTCGATTACATTTCGCCCATCACTGCCTGAAGCTGATTTCCGATGGAGAGAAAGAAAAACAATGCATTACAAGTAGGTAGTGCATAAATATGTGTCAATTTAAATAATCCAGATATAACCCAACCCAAAGCATAACTATTTCATTTTAAAAGAAATATAAAAGCTAATTTATAATCCTAAGCAACGCAACTAAAAATAAATTGTAAATAGCATTGACATTTCAGATAAACTCTCCAACCTCGCTCTTTAACACCAAATACAATAAATTGTTGTGAGTATAATAGTGAACAAAGAGATATGTAGCTACCTTTAAAGTCACTTTTCAAACTAAATAAATAATGAAATTATATTTTTAATTTGCGCATGATGGCTGGCGATGGCAGGATGAGCTGAGTTCGATGTGAGTCTGAGTAGCCGAAAATCGTCACAGTGGCGTGCTATTGGAGACTCAAAGACTCAAATACATACGAGTATACCTAGTAAGACATTAGGTAAGACGGTTTACAGATATAACACACACCTATGCTAAGTTTATCTGACATTTATATAGGTAGCGTTTATTTTTATTGCGGCTTTGGCATTATCTTTTTTTAATCAACTGATTGGCTAAACGTGGGGCATCCAAAATATCCAACGTCGATAAGTACACATTAATCCTACTATGTTGACACCGTTTACAATTATTTTTTTACTTTAATATTATTTTAGAAGATATCTTATTTCCTTATTATGATGCCTATGATTGGAATTATCGTCAGTTGTAATATGAATTAACGTAACCACCAAATGACGACTTTTCAGGAGGGCCAAAAAATGAAACGGACATTTATAAAGTATGTTGTATCTTTTTAGTTAATTATCCTATTGAAATGATGTTTATCTTGTTTGTTTTATTTCTGAGAGGTCTATTTGATAGACAGTTACTAACTGCGACCACACTTATAGTTCAGGAAATAGCTGGTGCTTACGTTAAATATTTTCAAAAAAAATTGTAGATACGTTAACAAATCAATGAAAATCATTAAAAGTGGATTTCGGAATTTAGTGTAACTCACAAATTGAAACCGAATTGCTTATGAGCCATACAATGCAGACAGCGCTTACAGCAGTGACGTTTATAAAAATATGGTGAGTACATTAGGAAAGACATGTTTTGTACTTACAAATTAGTACTTACGTTAAAATATTGTCTATGATTTTTGGAAACCTTTACATACGTTAATAAAAAACGTAGAAACCTAATGAAATGGCAAAGTTTTTGTTAACGTATTCGACATTTTTTTCTAGATATCAATATTGTATATACACCGTTCGATAGAGCAGGAAATTTGCAGTCGAACGGTATACTTAACTCAATTTCGTCATTTTGGTGATTACATTAATTCATATTACAATCGACGTTATTACGAGTAGGTATCGCTAGGTTTATAAACTAACTACAAGTCTACAATCTCTGAAATCCACTGTACTGATCTACTCTTAATATATTTTATTTTAGAACTATAATATAATAACCAACGAGAGACTCAAACATTTTAAATATTTAGCGAACCGTGTCACTCACGTAATTTAAGTCCATGATGATTGCTGTGTGGTGTGTTTACCATGAGTTGTAGCCGTACCATGAGTTTTCAAATATCGGTTACGTTAGGTTTTACTCGATATATAAAACATTCTATCGCGAGTATGTAAGTAGCCCCGTTCGCTACATTTTTTATTTAAATATCTTAATGACACAGTTTTCAATAAAAAGCACGTTGGCGACGCACATACGTCAAGCGTACCTAATGGTTAATTTCTATCTTACGATCGTAACCTACGGGCGCTTGCAACTATAGACGCATTGAACCCTACTAGTTAGTTCATATATGTATAGGCATTTTTTGAAGGACAGCCAGCTACCGTACCGAAGTACCTAAATGAGTACAGTCGAAGACAAAATAAGGGGTATACAAAAACGTTCAAAAATATGTCCCAGTGCACTCTAATTCTGTATAATAAGAACGTTGTAACATATGTATGATCGGATTCTTTCGATACTTATTTTTGCACTTGACTGTACATTAATGTGTCTACTTACATACTATTTATTTATGCTGTATTATTAGTTTTTGTGATAGATTATGCAGATAAGGTGCCAAATGTTGTTGCAGCTACATGTGTATCGAAAAGGCCATAGTCGGATTTTCATAGTAAGTCAGCCTTTAAATCAACCAGACTCTAGTATTTTTTTGTGAGTACCTCTTATGGTGAAGAATATTTCTGCTGAGTATCAACGTCCTATCGGTGACAGTTTTTGACTTATGATTTTTTTTAGTTTTTTCTTTAATGTGTTGTATCTCAGGATGTATAAAAGCGAATTGCTTCAAATTTTGAAATAATGTTATTTATTTAGATATGCATCGAATTTAAAAAAATGAATATCGATTGTCGTATAAAAAAAAGAAAAAAAAAGACTAAAAAATTTTTCATGTTTTTTTTTGTGTACCTATGAAGTAGTGACACCTCTATTTTCTTTTTCTAATTATAGACCATACATTGGCCTACTAGTTGCCTAAGTATCAAAATTTTCCAAGCGGTACTTCTTACCAAAAATCGGCAATATGTGTGGTCAAGTTCTGCATTCAATCGGTGTTTTTCAATGTAGTATACAAACTCTTCATTTATATTTGAGTTTTCTTATCAGGTTATCTTATTTAAGAGTAAATGCTAATGACAACTTAATGTCATCACTCGGAGTCCTCAGTATTTTTTTCTTACCCTTATCTTTTTTTAAATATTTGCTGCAGCTCTTGCACTTTTTATTAATATTTCCATGAAACGGATTCATTGCAGTTAAATATTATCGAGATACGCTAGTTGAAATGGTAAACGGCCGATTAATAATGAAATAAACAGCTTGCATCATGATGACATTAAGTTGTCATTAGCATTTACTCTTAAATAAGATAACCTGATAAGAAAACTCAAATATAAATGAAGAGTTTGTATACTACATTGAAAAACACCGATTGAATGCAGAACTTAACCACACATATTGCCGATTTTTGGTAAGAAGTACCGCTTGGAAAATTTTGATACTTAGGCAACTAGTAGGCCAATGTATGGTCTATAATTAGAAAAAGAAAATAGAGGTGTCACTACTTCATAGGTACACAAAAAACAATATGAAAAATTTTTTGGTCTTTTTTTTCTTTTTTTTATACGACAATCGATATTCATTTTTTTAAATTCGATGCATATCTAAATAAAGAACATTATTTCAAAATTTGAAGCAATTCGCTTTTATACATCCTGAGATACAACACATTAAAGAAAAAACTAAAAAAAATCATAAGTCAAAAACTGTCACCGATAGGACGTTGATACTCAGCAGAAATATTCTTCACCATAAGAGGTACTCACAAAAAAATACTAGAGTCTGGTTGATTTAAAGGCTGACTTACTATGAAAATCCGACTATGGCCTTTATTGCATAAAGAAAGAGATAAGTCAGATAAGGCCATAATGCAACAGTAAGTACTAGGTAATAACACAATTTTATAACAAACTGGCCTACTTACTTTATCCGCTAACGTGGAAAGCACGTGGAAAGTGTTTTTAGCGCTAATACAAAACACAAAAATGCTAATATAAATGATGATTTTGAACGATAGGTAGATATAATATTGAATAGCATTCAATTGGATAATATGTGTAAATATTTTAGACAAATATTTTCCTTGTGATAGTGAGGGGAACCTTTTTGTCTTTCGCTCGTCTGCAAAGTTATTTCGTGCCTTTCCAGGCAGCTCGCTCTCGCTATGCTCTGAATTATATTTTCTATCCGCTTCGCTCACAGTTCAAGTTCAAATTTAGAATCTTTCGCTTCCCCGGCTTTCAATACTAAATATTAATTTAATTAATTTTGTACCATAGAGTAGGGATAGCTAATACCTGTCGGTTTTATAGCGCTATAAACTGCGTTGTTTGACCGAATGCCTACCTGTAATAATGGTATTCTATGCCTAGGTACGTATACTCGTAGCTAGACTATCCTATGTTTCCTATGGAAGCTAGTACCTAGGTAATCAGAGCCCATAATAGATCATTAAAATTCCCAACGTCATATCTACACGTCAATCAATAATAAATTTGAAACCTTTGGACAAGGAATTAAGGTCTCATTTAGTACATGTCAGGCACTGGGCAACCTCGTTAGGCACTTGTTGCAATTCTAGTTGTTAGGTTCTATGATAGTGCATCACAACAATTAAATAGTGGACAGATCTCAAGGTAACTGGTACAGAGAAGTTTACACGAGTTCGCAGTTTGATCAAATATATCGTTAGAATGTACAGTCAAAGACAAAAAAAGGTGTACACAAAAATGTTCCAAAATATGTCTCAGTGCACTCTAATTCTGTGTAATAAGAACGTCGTAACATATTTATGAGCGGATTCTTATCTTTCGATACTTATTTTTGCACTTGACTGTAACTACCAAAATGACGAAATTTAGTTAAGTATACACGCACATAAATACCTAGGTACACTGTAGGTGTTGCCAGCTCTATCTACAAAAAGTCCAGTAAGACGAACATTAACATTTTTTCCCCATGTAACAGCCATCTGCATTATATGAATTACTTATAGGTGGGTCAATCACTTTTTTTATGTTGTTATTCTGTCACATCACCCAGGGGACAACAGTGTGATAGTTTGCTAAGAGAAAGTGTCCCGCAAGCTCTACTATCATGATTAGTGTGTGACCCACCTTGGAAGGGCCCCACAACTATCAATAAATTCAAGGTTTTTTCAATTTTAATGCCATCAAACTGTGAATTTAAGGGTGACCCAGGGGAACGTAACCATGGCAACGAGTGACATAAAAAAGTGATTAACCCAGGTACATACATACGCTATTCAATTTTAAAATTAGTTACTTTAAAATAAGAGAATTATGAGATCAGCTTTGATTTTTTTATTAAAATCCTAATCCTAACGTAATTCCACTTTCTGTTATACCTAATTATAAAATTAAATAGCTTAAGCGCCAGCCATTTCCTAGAAAGTATAACAGTGATCTTACTAAGTAAGGTAACTAATTGCAGTAATTATCATCATATAGACCTCACAAATTTAATACAAAACAAATAAGATGAATAATTGCAAAAGGATACAATTGATCAATGAGTATAAACATGTCTCTCCTGAAAAATCGTTAACTGACGATAGTAATTAAAAGGAATTTCATATAAAAAGTTTTATAGCGTTTTTCAAAATCAAAATTTGGTATTGATAATAAGCGTTGAAAATTTCCGGATTAAATCACGTTTCTTTCCAAACAGCTCGTTTTTTCCCGATTTTTTTCGAAAAATCAATGAAATTTTCCAACTCTTAAATTTAAAACTCTTAACCAATGTGAGTTAGGTCTATTTTCACTTATACCTGGAGAACGCGATGTCACCGAGGAAAGTCAATTGAAATAGATGGAAAGGAGTGACAGTGACATTGATTATTTCTGTAGAAACCCGAAAAAAGTGAAAAATAAAAAGAAATTTTCATACATTCCCGAAAAAAACATTTGTTTTATTTCGACATTTTCAACGTTAATCATTGATAATACAAGATACCTACTGCAGGTACTAGGGTCGCGAACAGGTAGGATTGGGTACTGCTTATTTTGATTGAACATATTAAAGACAACAACTGTTAGGTAATAGGTACATTTTATTGATTTATCTACTTCATGTTTTCCTATTATGAAATGTAATTATAAGTTCATCAAAACAATAGAAATTAAGTGCTGACGTCATTATCGACTGCATACACCTACAATAACAATAGGATTAATTCTATAATTTTACAATTTTCTAGAGTATCCTAGTATCAATAATAAAAACGATTTAATGATTATTATTAATATCATTATGTTCATTAAATGCATCAATTGCCGAGGAACTTGCTTTTAAAGTCGGCTAATGAAAAGGTTGGGTAACGATTTAATATCTAGAAAGATAATTCTGCAATACTACGTTTATGATACGCATATGGTAAGTAGGTATCTAGTAAGTAGTATCTAATTTATGATATCGTTATAATAAGATGGTTGTTTATTAATTCAAAAATACTTATGTGTAACTACCGTGACCAGTCTGATTCTCGAACCATGAAATGAAGATGCTTGGCTCGGGCAAGGTCGGAAAAGCCAAGTTAAACTAGGCAACTGAGTTTCTTACGCCCACATACCGGCATTATAAAATTATTCACTTATTATTTTATAAATAGGATGCAGTCGTTCATTCAGTAACTAAGATCATAGCAACTTAAATGCAGTATTAAAGTATTCCTGGAAATGGATGGAAAATAAGTCACTCCACGACTTTTTCAGTTATTTGCGTAAATTAAGTTCAGTTATTGACTACCCACTCGTTAAACCAGTTGGATGCACTCTTCAACATTTTGGGTGCAGTGGCATTTATTGCGGTCAGTGAGAACTCGATTTATTGTCTTTGGGTTTTCACCTTATGTGGTCTTTATCAATTTCGTAAACTAATTTTTGTGTCTGCTCAATAAACTCTTGAGGAAAAGTTTCGAAATTCTTTAAAGTGCTTACGAAGTAGGTATAACATAAAATTTGTACTATAACCGTGATTTTAAAGTGCCTCTTGATTTACCTAAGCACGGTAATTTAAAAGGCCATTAGCGGACGCACGTCCAGCTGGTTTCGAAATGTCAATGTTGTCTCACCGAGTATTTGCAGAAAGCTGTCCTCGAGCCGCATGGTGGAGGAGAGCAGGTAGTCCGTCCCCTCCAGCTCGCTGGGCACCATGACGTCGCTCCGCATCGTCACCTCCCACGCAGCCACCCTCAATCCTTTACACGAACCGGACACTGGCAAATATTTATGTTACATAATTGGATTATTTACATCACAATATATCACTGTATAGCGCGTCGTGTCGTTCGGGTGCGAGACTCGTAATTAATCGCGGCATTAGCTCGCGGAGAGCCGGCGGGTTGCGCTCGCGTCGCGATAACGTCCGCCTGCGCCGGTCCGTCGGTGTCGGTGCGGCGCGCGCGCCCGCGGTGCGCGCTCTGCCGCTGCGCGTCAGCTGATTCGTCCACTATAAATAATATGGAATTATTTGGATGCAGTTTAACTGTTAGCTAACCGGTGTCCCTTACGGGTTACGTATACATCATCGTCGGGAGACAACCCAATATTTTTTACTAATGTTATGTATTAGACGCCTAATTAATCATATTAGTTTAATTCATGATAATATGCCCGTCTTATTTGAAGACCCTGATGTTGCTCAGGGATCTACAGTGGTTTATGAGGGCGATGGCACTAAATAACATTATCTAAATTCTACAAGGTCAGTGGACAAAAGAAAGATAAGAGGACGCGCCTACTAGCATACTTATAGCTATACATACATAATACTACTAGCATATATATATAGCATAAACAGGTAGGTAGATATTATTGAAAATCACAATATATTTTTTTTAAACACCTAGCTAGAGGTGTTTCAAAATTCAATATTTTAGGAACATGAACATTCACATAAGTAATCTGGCCATCAGCATTTTTAATTTTATTGGCATTTGTTTTTCAATTGCTTGGATCAGACAATTTCTTATGAGGTCGACGTCTTGTAAATTCTGTTATTAGTTAGCTATCTACCTTCGAAATAAATATATAAATATAACCCTATACTTCAACTGAGTAGGTAAGTATGTACCTACTTCACAATATTTCATTAAATAAGGCAATAAAAAATATCAACTAGATTACCTATGTAGATATTAGAAACAGCAGGGCTACCTTCAATTGTACAATTAACGTGCAGAAAAATGCACAAGGAAATAGGCACCTACTTCACAACCTTTAACTAAATTAAATACATAATAAAACTAACATAAATAATTAATTAACTAAATAGAAAAAAACCAGAGGAGCAATATTCAACTGCAAAAAAGCATTTAATTTGAGTAGGTTCAGTAGGTACCTACCTAACTACTAGAAATAAGTAGTTATGAAGAACAGAGGTTCGCTGGGAGAAGTGCGAAGAGGGATGAGTCGTCAGTCGATCGATAACTCATTATTTTGAGCCGGTAACTTACGTAAGGTATGTTGGGGTAAGTGCGAACTTACCCCCTTATTCATAAACGTTTGCTAACTTAACAAGCCGCTAATAATTGTTTGTCCATTTCGGACTTAACAATGTGTCCATAAGAGCAAAAGGGACAAACCATTATTAGTGGCTTGTTAAGTTAGCAAACGTTTATGAATAAGGGGGTTAGTTGGTAAGCCGAAGGGCGTATTTTTTGTCTTGTTCTACATGTATAGTTAATGGTGGGATAGATTAAGCATGAAATGTGCTAATATGCATTAAAATTAATAGTTTATAGATATTTGAATTATTCGCACATAGGTATACCAATATACCTTACATAGAGTGACGGCATTAGTACAAGACAAGGAGCCAATTGCACTGCATTAATTATTAGTTAAAAGAAACTGTGAGTCAGCATGGGTTGCAAATGTTGCAACATTACCCTACCTACCTAATTTAAAAATAAGATACTTATTTTATTAGGATTAAAACTGCGATGGAGCAAAATCTTGCTTTGAGATTGCTTTGCTCTTCTTAAGGTGCGTTTAAACCAAAAGAGCATTCGCTGTTCTAGCGTCCGTTCTACGAAATCAACCAATCACGTTTTGTGTACCGATCGCATTTCGTAGAGTGGGAGGTTAGAACAGCGAATGCTCTTTTAGTTTGAACGCACCTTTACATATAACGGCATCCCTTAGATTTGTCTACATTGGCCCCAATGTGTAGCTGTAGAGCGGCCGTTAGATTAAAGTGCAAGTGCGAAGCAAAAAAAGCCCTATCGGTTTTATAACTAGTCGAAAAATAGTCTACACTTAACCCAACTTACTTTACGAGTATAGCACAGTGATTTCATTAAAATCCGGTGTCGCGGTTTGTTTACCTGCCCGTCGTAACTCGCCCGGAATGACCCTCCAAAGTCAAGTATTATCGTAGACATTCGTATACACCTAAGTAGATATACATTATACATGTGTTCTACGCTACGTTACCTTGTGGCGAGGTGTTTTATCATGTTTATGACATAAAAATAGTAATACATAAAACATTTGTTTCGACGTGTACCTAAGTATACATAGTATTTGCATCGCCGCATTGATAACCAAGATCAAAAAGATGTCTGATAAAGGATTTGTAATCTATCTACTGCGCGGAAACGCTGCGAGCGTGATGGGCACCTTTCAATCGCCGGTTTGGATGGGTAGCTCCTTTTAAAGGTTTTTTTAGGTTTAATTTTATTTAATATTTTAATATTACTTTTACTAATATATTTTTTAAGATTTAGGATGTTTTTATAATTATGTAGGTACCTACTTATAATCAATTATTTAATTTCTTTATACTTAAATGAATAAAAATCTACCTACTCGCGATCATTTACTAAACACAACACATACTAAACTTGTTACTATGAGCTTCTTCGACAAATTACAAGAGCCTAACTATAACATACCTAACCTCCATTAGTCACGTGTTAACCCCGTAGATAACGTTCGTCAGTAGAAAACAAAAAAAATGTAAACAAATATGACAGACTTTCATCATTTGACGTGTTTGACAGATATCGTGAAACACGTTCCCACATGTTTTAACGTTTATAATGATAAATATCAATAATTTTAACTAAAAATGTACGTGAACTTAAGTTGGTGATAAAACCAAGATACTTAGTGTTCTAAAAGTGCGTGATTACTGATTATTAAACAATGCAAGTTTTTAGGTTTGTTTTTTTTTGCTTTCTACTAGCGAGGGGTAGATACCTATTAGGTACGGTCTCTTCGACTGGCGCTCCTATTTGACACGCGCTAAGCTATTTATCAATCGACTTTGTGGTCAGTAAGAATACATTTTGTCATCACCCCAACTCTTCCCACGGGTGTCGTACATTCGGGCAAGGGATAGAAGAGTCATCATCATTACTATAGCCCGTGAGCGGCCACTGCCGAGCATAGGCTTCTCTTCGCGTACGCCATTGAAGTGTCACTGACCATTTATTTATTGCAGATTGATGATGTGCAGCAACGTCATCATATTAGACACACTACAGTATGCTTAGCATATGATTGGCATGCCAGTATGTCGCCGCGAGATAGATTTTCCATCTTTTACTAACTATATGAATAAAAGAGGGATTGATAGTCTATCTCGCGGCGACATATTGTCGCTCTAATCCTGTGCTAAGCCTCCTGGGGTCGCAAACCCGCTAGCGTGGCGATAATGGGTATTATGTACCTCATAATGCGTACATACGCACAGTTATAGGAGAGGCCTTAGTCCAACAGTGAACTGAAATA
Organism: Thaumatotibia leucotreta; assembly: GCA_025490895.1. NCBI lineage: Eukaryota > Metazoa > Arthropoda > Insecta > Lepidoptera > Tortricidae > Thaumatotibia > Thaumatotibia leucotreta. The sequence continues at coordinate 2,892 of JALPQI010013453.1, read as the reverse complement.
GACTGATGATAACAGCCTATTATACACTGGACTGGATTCTAATTAACCACAGTTATTTGGGATAAAATATAAATGCAATTGTCGAGTAACCTGATGGTGATTTTTAAATAATTTCAACAGTGATTCTTAACAAAATTAGGCATTAGGTACCTACCTAAGTCTTTTATTATTTTTCATCGTGACAATGTCACTTATGAAATAGGTAACAACAACTCGAAAATGCAAAACATGCTTCAAAAACAACAACTCATGTAGTGCTATGTAATTTTGAGTTAGTAGGTAAGATACTGTAAATTGCAACGAATTAAAAAACGGTAAAGTGCGAGTTAGGCTAGGATACATACAGTACAGATTAAACAGAATCTTTATTAATATACTGGGTTAATTTTTCACCAGTACAATAAATCAACATACGTAATAGTAGTCCAAAATACAAAATACTAGCATTTTTTGTTACTACCCCTTTAGAACAAAAAAGTCAAAATACTAATGTTCGAACTTATCCGCAAATCTAACAAGAAATGTGGACGTATTACGCATCTATCGACGTGCATAACTAGCAAAACACACAACTGTCAACTGTTTATTTAAAAAGTCATCGCGCGCGGCATGGCGGGTAGGATCACCCCTTCCTCATACCGCATCATGGACACCTTGTAATTAGTGCGCCCAACTATGTTACATTTTCATTAAGGATAATTAATAAATAAAAAAAAATGTGATCTATTATCGATACTAATGATATGGTGAAATTTATTGTACCGGTGAAAAAGTAACCCTGTATTTATCTTACATGTATGTCGTAAAGGATATGTGGATTCAGAAATAAAACTAACGATTTGTCCTTATGTACATAATGTACCTAATATATGCAAATAATACTTATTTACTCAAGTTACTGACCGTCTATCTCTAGAACTTTCACCTAAATGTCGCCACCTTTACAACCAGGGGCGAGGCTTAGGAACAAACTTGTATTCATGAAGAACGCAGTCGTAATTACCAGTACCGGGGCAACTCGCACACTACATAGTTATGCTAGCCCCCATGATGATCTATTTCGCTTTCGTTCGGCCCATTCCAAGAAGCTACCAGCCATATTTTTTGGCTAACGTCATTGTAAAACAAACTTACTACATTACTGATGTACGCATGTAATTAACATGTCTCGTACAACTACGCGGAGTAATAATTTATTTAAATTTACAATACAAGTTTTACTGCTGCCAAAACCGCAGTTCATAAGTGTCGAGCTTGCATTAGTAACAACAGATTTAGTAGGCACTAGTTTATCTTATTATCATACCTGGGATAACTGGGGGCAAGTTATAGGGATTTGATATCGATTAAAAAGATGTCGATATAATTATAATAAAAGACGTGCTTATTGAACATTCTCGATTACAGTACAGAGGTTCGATGTCATATCTGATATCGGGCCTCTTCAGATAGTAAAGTATGCAGATGTTATTTTAATCAAAATGACAATTTAAATATTGATATTTTAATGTTAATTGTATATTTTGAAAACTATTTTAAAATAAACGCGTAACTACCCGTTTAAATTTATTTTTTATTTTAATTGAAGAGTAAGTACCTAATATTTATTTAAGCCGAATAATATTTTCATGATGTCATTCACAGTAACATCGATATATTTTTAGTCGATAAAATATTTTGCTACATCACTTTCGTATAAATGCCCCGAGTTATCCCAGGTATGCTTATTATCTATACGCTGCTCAGTTGTAGGCATTTGACGATGACCAGTAATTTATAACCCAGTTATTTGGTAAATGCGGTATGACTTATATTTAGGTATATAGGCACCTCTTCGTAGCTTATCACGCTATCAATATGAAAACAGTCAGGAATATTATGTTATTGTCACTGATGATGACACTAACAAACACATGACGAAATAATACATATTGCTTTACCAAACTAAAAACATTCAATTAAAACAACAAAAAATATAATAGGTAGTACGATTTATTTATTATCAAGGCATAGATCTCAATAAGTGTAAAATGTCAAAAAAATGTAAAATACTCCAAAAGGCAACTTAATTAACTATAACTAATAAATAAAGTTATCTTATACAATATTAAGGCACTGCACTCAGGCACTTATGATATAATCAGAAATACGATTACATTGTTCATAATAAAATTACTATGCTTGATTCTACTCAATGCAAACCAAACTTTATTTCAGTAACATACAAATTGGGAATTATGCATTTGATTGTATAAGTGCTATGTGATATACATAAGATAAAAAGGAAGAAGGCTGTTAGTAATCATAATCAATAAGATTACTTTCTTATAACACAAATAATAAAATAAGTTGATTTATTACATTAAATATTTTGTGTTGCGTTTTTTAAGTAGTCACACTACTATTATGCTATAATATAAGTTATAAATATAAAATGATGAGAAATATGAACACGTTCATGAGCGTCAGAGGAGGTATGTATCTCACCTCGTTTGGTGATCTCGGTCTTTTTTCTTTTATTTGTTATATGACATTTTATATTTATAACAAATGTGATGGCATGGCATACTCCCAATTGTTGGGCATTTTATAAAAACGCACATTTGGCCTTGATGTTACCAGGGTCGCGTTTTATAAAGTTACAATTTACAATTTTGCTGTTTGCCTCTCTAACGCACGCACATATTGGCTAGAAAGAGAGGCAAACAGCGAAATTGTAAATTGTAACTTTATAAAACGCGACCCAGTTGTTACCAGTAGGTCTAACTGTATGAAAAGAACGTAGTGTTTTTTTTTACTTTAACCGGCGTGTACGATCAGAATGTCATATTTATTTCCATTTTTGCACCCTATTACAAAGGAGTAAGCTGCAAAAGTGTATGTTTATTCTGT